>JAQIXC010000698.1:0-21317 GCA_034697605.1 Metabelba pulverosa | reverse complement strand
TAAATAAATGATTAAAACCAGCTACATATTATGGACTTTTTATCAAAGCTATTAACGTCATACTGGGCAGTCTTGTTAGATATTATGCTTATTTTTGAAACTGTAATATGTAGTCCACTATTGATACAACTATCTTCTTGTAACACTTATAAGTTTTATCAATAGTGGAATTATTTTAACAGTTTTTTAATTTAAGAAAATTGTATTTCAGCATGCATTATATTTCGAACTTAAAACATGAAAAAACTGTCAATTTATTGAACAAAGATTTTGATCAATAATTTCAATCAAATTGTCGGCATATTTATTGCCAAAACAGTAAAAAATAATATTGTTTTTGAAATACTGTTTTTGATAGAAACGACAAAAAATACGGATTTATTAGATTACAAAACAAATTATTAATTTATTATTTTTAACGATTTAATCAAAATCGACAATAAAATAAAGTAAAATAGGAGGACGCTTTTTTCCAAAGATTACAATTGTGCAGTACATCTTTATTATTAACCTAGATTATGTGGATTTTGAGAGCACATGAAAAAGCATTTCTCCTTATTTGATAATTAAACTTCAATTAATCAGATGAAGTTTAATTAGAAATTTTTTATATTGAAGGTTTAATTTTACGAGCATTTGGTCATGTTTTCTATACATGGAACTGGTTAATTTAAAACTGTTTCCCAGCGTGCCACTAATTCCTAACCATGTTCACCTCCCCATCTCGAAATTGGTTTAGCAGCACCTTTGTATCTAGAGCAATTTTTTACACATTTTTATTTAAATTATGAATTTTTTGTTTTTATAAAAATTTATCTTAATTTAGCCGCTTGCCAATTTTAAACATGTAATTAATTATAAGCGTTGGCTTTGTTTGCGATTATTTTGTTTTTGAGTTAACTTTGTTTCGGGAAAAGTAATGCCTTTTTTCACTTCAATTCAATATCAGATTTAAAAATAAACCGAAAGAGAAAAATGGAATCAAAAATAAAATAATAAAATGAAAACAAAAAACTAAAGAGAAAATAGTTTTTCTCATTCTCTCGGATCAGATACGAAGTTAAAGAACTCATCCATTAATTTAAAGCCTCTATTGAGTGAAACGCATAACAATAGCTAATCATATAATAAATATTAGGCATATCTCGTATACCCGTTATAAGAGTACTTACGCTAACGTATGGCTCAGATTTGCACTTCTGATACAAAGTTATATACTGTATAAAAGTTTTTATCAATTCTTTTTAATTTATTTCTTACGTTTCATTAGCGGAGAAATTGTTTTCGAAACTAAAAATATATTCTTTAGATTCGGATCCGAAGTAACTTATTTCGAGGCTTTTGTGTACAAATCAAACAAATCTTTTTTATTTTCAATTAACTATTTTTTAAAAGTGAATAAATTGCTAAAATCAAACATTTTTGCAACTTTTCGTTTAGCTTTAGATCTGTCATGTTGTTTTTTGTTACTTTTGGAAATATTTTCATATAAAAATCAATCAAAGAAGTAAATTCCAAGAAAAATAATAGCATTTTCAGCCAAAAATATTTTTGAACTACGAAAATGAGTTTAACTTTAGTTTTGTTTGAATTAATTCAAAAAGATTTTCGCAAAAAAGAGTTTTTGTTCTTTCATTTGCCAAATGGTCTGTCTGTATGTCTGTGAAAAGTTTCTGAAATATATTTTTGAAAGTTTAAGAATAAACTGAATTAATTTTAAATTCAAATTCTGGTTTCAAATGCTCGTACGCCTGGTCTGGTGTAGAGAACAGATTGAAAACTAGTTTTTCTTATCTCTTTCTTTTGATTTTCCCATTGCGTTGAGATTTAGCAAAACCAAATTTGTTCTGTGTTATAATTATAGGTTTTTATTGGTGTTTTCGAGATATGAGACTACAATCTAATTTTACGCTTATATTGTATGTACGGAAAGTAATTTTTGAGAAATTTTAAGTATAAAAATTACTATTTTTAAAATGTATTTATTGTTGTAATTAATAATAAAGTAAATATTTATTGGTAACAAACTGTATTTATTAAATTATCCGGCATATCTAAAAATATAATCCAATTAAAAATTTACTTGTTTATGGAGCCACAGGTTTATTACAGTTTGTTTAAAATTGTAAAAAATAAATAAGTTTAAAACCAATTAAGAACAATATAGTGTTTAGGCAATAATTTATACCTTTTATCATATAACTAGTTAACATTTTAATCGTTGTAAAGAAAACGTTTTTGTATTAAATCAAATTATGCTACATTGTAATTCGACAATAGCTATTCTTATTGACAAGTACCAAATGTAACTAGGTAATCTAATTTCTAATTTATTCATCCTATTTAGTCTACACATGTTGTTTGATTCTTATTGTAGATTAGCTAATCTCAAACAATATGCTTAAAAACAATAATGTCTGGTTAAATTTGAAAAATGCGAATTCAATTCTTAATTGACATCTAGTGTTTCAGATTCTGTGCCAGACTTGTAGAGAATACACAGTATATTGTTTTCGCAAACATAAGGGTCGAACTGAACTATATATTCAACTTTGTTTGCAATTCTAACTGCTATTCAATTGAATCAATTCAATGGACAAAATGTCTGTCAATTGTTTCAAACAATAATACAAAATATAGTATTGTTTTTGAGTATTGTTTTGAAATTAATTCAAATTTCTTCTTCTCTTCGTTTCGAAATCGTTTGCTATTATTCGCAAAAATTTTAATCACAAACCCATTCATAAAATTTGTTTATTTAGGCACTCGTATAAAATAAGTCTCAATTTAATGACTGCATATTGTTATTTTTGTTTGATTCAATTATCAAGTATACTCCTTTATTTAGCTTTATACTGTATATAACTGGATATTATCTTGTATATTATATTAAATCAAACAAATAAATTAAGATGTATTCATTTCATATATTTATTATTTTTGACTCCAATTATAAAACTGCATTGTTAAATATTTCCTTTAAAATATTGTTAGAATGAAATCATTATTTTAAATATGTGAGATAATTAATTAATTAATTTAGAGTTTAATTATGAGCTATGGTAAAATTTGAGGTAATATTGAATAGTATTATTTGTATTCAATAAGAGGTTAAAGTTAAATTATTAAAAATTTACAATGAAATATATTACCTTTTACAATTAATGCTCAAATTATTAATTTAAATTTTTTAAAGTTTATTTAGTTATTCATAATATTGCTTTAAAATTTGCCTTTATTTAGCCATTCATATAATTTCATTATTTTCGCCATGATTACGAACTGCCATTTAACAGAAAATTATTTAATTATAAGGATTAATATTATTCCTAATAATATATTTTCTGATTTGGTTTCTACGAGCATGGCTATTTATTTATTTGTTATTTACAAAAAATCCAACCAAATATTAACTGTGTAATTGTTATTGTTGGGAACGGCAGGCCGGGGACCAAATCGTGCGAATCAATGGGTTTTCATTAGAACACGCGATACACGACGATGTGATCGCATTAGTCAAGTCGTCGGCGAAGATCACTCTCAAAGTCAAGTCCGTCGGAATGGTTCCGATGCGCGACCGCCTCTCCGAAGTGCTCTCTTGGAAACTACTGGCGCCGGCGAGCACACCGTCGCCACTCAACAGCGCGTCGCCGTCCCCGCCCTGGACCTCATCGGACAGTCATAGCGATAGCGAACACGACTTTCTCGAAGCGAAGATCTTCATCGACCTGAAGGACCGTTCGCTCGGCTGCTCCGTCGTTAAGGGACCGCCTAATTGCCCAGGTAGCTCATTGCTTTATTTATGTATATTTGCATGCTTATTTTTGCGCAAATTTTAAAAATTGCACTTAGTAAAATACACAATTATAAAAACAATTAATTACAATTTTATTAATTATTATTAGAATTGTTTGGTTTACCTTGCGCAATTTTTCAATATTTTCACATAATACAACTTGCATTTTATATTTTAAATTGCATATACAATTTATTTAGTATTATTTTTGAGAATATTCCAATTTTACTTATTGATCTATTATAATTTCTATTATATGTTAATGCAAAGTAAATTAGTCTATAAAATTAAGCATGCCAATAAATATTAAAATATATTCGAACTGAATTGTCAACCGATAGGCATATTCGTGCAAAGCGTGAAACTGAACGAAATCGCCGAACAGAGTGGCCTCGAAGTCGGGGATCAGATAATTCAAGTGAATTCAGTGAACGTCTCGCTCATGGAATTCAGTGATGCCATCAGTAAATTGAAATCATTGCCCGAAATGACGCTAACGGTGCGCAAGGGCGCCGGCAGACACCTCTTCGGTCTGACCCCCGGCGCCCACAGTGGCCACTGTCTCGTCAACGGCCACTACGATAACGACAACAACATTAAGGCCAACAATAATAACAATAATTTTATTCATAAAACCGATAATTGGTTCGTATTTTTGCGATTAATATCACATCCAATCAGTTATTAGAATTCGCTATAAACTGTGTATTTCTCACATTTGACATCATTTTTCAATTTAATCCTTTTTCTAAATTAAGTTATTTTCAATTTTTCATTTTCAGCTATTATTAGATAATAGCGACCAGTTTTCCCGCATTAAAAAGTGCTTTTTATTCCAATTATTAACATTTGGTTTAAATATTTAATTCAATTTTTTCGCTTCTCTTAAAATATTAACTTTAGTTTTTGAAACAAATTATTGATTTTTTATTAGATATTAGTGTAAAAGAGTTTTTTTTGAAAGGCAGTAAAATTATTACATATTAAGAGTTTCTAAATATAGTAATTAAATCAAATGTTTTAAAATAAGCAGCATTCTTGTTTTTAACGCGAGATAAGAGCAAAACAAGTCTTAATAAGCCATTAGTTCATTGATATTTGCGAATTAAGTAACTCTTTTTGGTTTGAACTCAAAACGCAATTCGACTTTAATTTCGAAACACATTTGCGACCGAATAGACGGTCCGAACGCAAAATACACTTATCTTTTGCTTAATATTAGCGTTTATTTGATCATTCTATCATACTATCATACTCATTATCACTTGAACCAACAATTATGGATAGAATGCAACTAATATTGTCGGAAATGTATTTGCGCAGTGTACAAAAGAAGAAGGTGACGGCGATCGTGCATCACCCGGGCAATGCGAACGGGAACGGAACGCACGCGCGAATGCTGTCGTCCGGCTCCGTCTGCTCCGGCTCGGAGTCCAGCGCCAGCTCCGGCCTCTTGAACGGCAAATCCAATTCGAATGACTCGAATCACGTCTATTCAGAAAACGATTACTCGATTTCGGAGATGGACTCGAATGGGAGCGGAGGCGACAAATGCGCGCAAAACGCGAACAACAAAATCCTTTTCATTAATAACAACAATAATGTGATTAAAAGTAATTGCAATAAGAATTCGGCGAATAATCTGCTCAACGACTCGACCATCAAAATACTCGAGAAAGTGAAACTCGAAGAGGAACGGCTGGCCGAGGAGAGGCGCAAACTCGAAGAGGAACAGCAGAGGCTTCGTATCGAAATGCAGAAGTTGGACCTCGAAAGGTTTGCACCACTCGAAATACCTAGATCATTCTAATTTCTCATTGTTTTTATCACGATTAGTTTATAAATATAATTATTAATAAAAAGTTACAGTGATATAAGTAAAACAGCTAGCATAGCTAGGTACTAAATTATATTTAGTATTTTCAAGTATGAATTCTAAAATATGTACATGATTTGCTTGAAATCCACTTGATATATCTAGCAATCATGATAATTAATTTATTTTTCTAGATTTAATTTACATTTTAATTTAGCAATAGTTAAGCTCTAATATGGTATATTCGACGTTGTTAATGATCCTTGCTAGAATAACAGGAGTTCAGACCAAACTTTTTAAATTCATACAAAAGAACTTTTGGAATGCATATCTATATTATTTCGATACGATTGTTCATTCATATTCATCATGCTTAGTTTTTGCATCGGACTAAAATTATTAATAAAAATTTAGTTATTTCACAACGCAAAATTCTTAAATTCTAATTATCTATCTAGTGTACAGGCATGTAAAATAAGTAGTGTATTGTAACTTTTAATGTTTTATTTGATTATTTGATTAGACAATTGATTGATTTAGCCAGTATATTTATAAACTTTGATTATTGAGCAGAAAAGAGTTGGAACGACGCAAACAATTAGATGAATGCAATTCGCTGTCGAACTGCAGCATCAGTTCGGCGTCGGCCGCGAGCTCTTCCGGTTCGCAATCAATCAGTTTTCTCGAAGAAATCAAAGCACTCGGCGATCACAGCAAACGCAACCTCAGGCCAGTCAACAGCGCCGACACGAACCGCGCGAACGCCAACCGACTTAATGCTAACGCGACTAACGATACGAACAATTGCATCAAAAGCACGAATTGCGGCGAAAAGGCCTCGAAATTAGTCACTCCTATCAGCAAATCGGGCGATACTGGCGACGACAAACACAAACAGCACGGTATGCTCTTTCCAGCCGGTGCTATCAGCACACGAACTCCTTCTCTAAGCGTTATCATACAATTGTTTGCATTCGATTTAATTCTATTTTGCGATAAATTCCGAAATTTTTGTTTTTCAACCAAATGTTTGATCAGTGCTTAGAATCGAGTGGAATGTAAATCAATTGCAATGCAAATGCAAATATAGTTGCGATAAAATTTTAGCAAGGCACAAATAGAGCACTTAAATTGGCTTGAGCATATCATACAGTCTGTTCTGTTATTTTTATAATACCCAGTTTAAGTGATTTTTAATTAAATATGAACTTAGGCACTAATACTAATTTAAATGAACGAACTGGTATTTAATTATCATGCATATTTAGTTGATATTAAGTTTTAATTTAAAAGTTTATACAAATGTTTACATAAATTTATTTATTTTTAAATTTTAATTATTAAAATATAAAGCAAAAAAATAAAAAGCAATTAATTATTTATTAAATTAAAAAACTATTCATTTAAATAAAAGTTTATTGCATTGATTTAACAAAGATAAGACATGACAAAAATGTTTATCTCAATTTGAAAACTGAATCGAAAACATATGAATACTTACAGAGCTATTGATGGAAGAGTTCCGAAGAGCGCACAGACGTATGTTCGGAGAATCGGACAAAATATCGGATAAATCGGACAAAAGCTCAACAAAACTAATAGAAAATTCGGAAAACGCGACAAAAGACGTACTTAAAGAGTCAAAATCATTGCCAATCTCACCGAACAGCGCACCGGCGGCTAAGACGCCGCCAGCGGTGCCGGTGAAGAAGACCTCGACGGGACCGGTCGTCCAGATCGGCACTTATGGGAACAATAGTTATTCGAATAATCGATTCGTCGGCCAAACGCATAGAAGTGTTATTCAGTTCCGAAGCGAAGACTCGAAAGACTGTTCGCCGAACGACACGAAACCGAATAATTCGGACAAAACTAACTCTAACTCTCAGATCACGATTAAAGTCATTTCGACTAAACAGTAACTTTTCTCCAATTTATATAATATAAGCAAGCTATTTTCTATATATTTAGAACACATTTGTACAAAATATACGTCATGTTTCTCTCCGTTTAACTGTATTTAAATCAATAAAATTATTTTCTAATTTAAACTATTGTACCATCTTACATATATTCTGCTTTTCCCTAAATTTTAATTGTTTTTTACAAGTTTATCTAAAAGTGCCTTGGTATTTATTATATGATTTACTCGTGCATGAAAACATGATAGAACATTTTTGGTTTCCATGTTACTAATGTTAATGTAAGTTATTGTTACATGGTGACTATTACAACGAGAAATAAATGTTTTAAAGCAACCCAACAAAACATTAGTTAAGTGGTCGAGAGGGTAGAGTGCCGGCAAAAAATTAGCCAGAGCACTTGTGTCGCGAGTTCGATTCCTGGCTTAGAGCAGTAGTTCTATTTTTGATATTTTTGTCTGAATCTTGTAAAAATGTAGAGAAATTATCAAAAATTATCTGCATATATGGGAATCGAACCCGGGGCATAGTTGTGGTCTATATGATAGGGCGAGCATCTTGCCTCTCGGCCACTTGACTATTGCTAGATTATTAACTCTACACTCGTATTTATCAAATACTATATATTTTAGGCATTCACTTTTACCATATATAGATAATATTTTTTACCTTGGTACAACTAACACATAAAAGTTATTGCGTCGCAGAATAAACTTAGAAATGTTAGAAATAAGTGCATAAATGAAATTGAGACTAAATTTTCGTTTTAATTATATTTGTTTTTAGTAAATACAGTGAAAAAAATTGGCACAAAATCTGTACAAAAAATTACAATCAAAAAGCATTTCATAATTTAGTTATTAATTGCTTTTATTTACTTATAAATTAGAAATAAAACGTTTGTTTTTCTCTTCATTACATCAAAAAACGGTTTTCAAAAAATTAATGACACATTAAATGCATAAAAATTGTGATTTCATTATACGACTAGTATTTCATTGAATGGTTTTCTCGAAAAAAATCGATTTCAATAAATAATTTGATTTCAAAATTAGTTGATTGCAAATCAAAAAATAGTTTTCGACATAAAAACTAATATAAAAAACTTTTACGTATTTGTCTTATAATTATATTAAATTATATTAGAATCGAAAATCAGATACTCTTTCCAATCGATCGGTCGATTGGTTTTGATTTTATCCTAAAAAAAAGTTTTGTAATAATTATTGCATTTTTTAAATTGTGAAAAATGTAAAAAACGAATATTTGGAGAGAATTTATGTAAATTTTTGTAATTATCTCAAACTTTTGCGGATATTAGTATAAAGCTATCAAATTGTTTGTCAATACGAAAGGGATTTTTGTCGTTAAAAAGTGAGTCTAAAAACACAAATAATCTATCAATCGGTCGATAGACTACTGTCGGGAAGACTACCACAAGAATCGAATCAATCGATTAAACGATAAAATCAATGCAAACATGAGTTTGTGTTCGAAAAGGCTTTTTACGTATAAATTAAATAAAAAAGAAGTTAAGTATAAATGCATTCAAATCGGGGCTCGAAATAGGAATTGGCGTTGAATTTGTCACAAAAAAACAATTTGATAGTAAAAAATGTTTTGCGAAAAACAATTTGACTATAGATTAGTTGTGAAAAGAATGTGTGATATCTTCAAAACAGTGAATACTTTTTCTATTTGTTTTGTCATATAATTTAAACTCACTATTAGTTGATAGAAAAAACAAACACGAATTGAAAACAATCGAATCGAGCGCTGGAATGCCCGGAGAGAGCCCGCGTCCGGAGGGGGTAATCGGATTATGCATACGTGGGTGAGAAGGGCTCGGCTTAAGATCGCAACACAACCGCAAATACAAGTATTTAATTGATTTCTTATTTTGTAAATCAATTATTAGATGAGAACCACTGCAGCACTGCTTCGAACCGCTGTCCGAAACTAGACTTCAGTCGTGTCTTCAGGAACTCCTTGGGTAGCGATCAGGTAGTTCGACGCCTGGCGTATATTCCAATTGAATTTCATTAACATCTGCGCCCAATCGCACTCCACGTCTATCGCATGAGATCTGAGTTGTTGTCGCAAACGCTAAACACATTCCGACATAAATTACATTAGTTTTTCAAATCGAGATATATTTGCAGTCAAAGCCCAGTTGAAACTAAATTGCTAAAAAGAGACTGGTCAAAATTGCAAACTTACAATGCATTTGATCGCCTTATGCACGTCCCAGTCTGTCGAGTGCAGTATTTTTGCACATTCCTCGCTCGTGAGGTTCACCTAAACGTAATATTTTTCGTTTAATATAATCATAATTTTGGAAATGAGCCAAAAATATAGTAAACAAATGAAGAGTAGATTTGAGTAATTACTTCGTTTTGAAGCACTTTCTGCATAACCCGCACTTCATCGGAATCGACGGTTCGATTGCGTTTCGGCTTCGAATCCAAAACAGTCGACGACTCGTAACTCGAATCGGAATTACAGTTATTGGTAGCGATTGTGACCGCAATCGGCGTAGTATTGCTGCGAATGTCTGTGCGTTTACGGGAGAGATAGTCGGAAACTGAGCTCTGATTTTCATCAGTCGATTGAATAGACGGTTTGGACGGAATTGGTTGCGCTTTCGTCGCCAATGATTCCGATATCGATTCACTAATACTCTTATTTCGATTGTAATCCGAATGAATTGAATTGTTATTCAAATGATTATTATTCGTGTAATTGGTTGTCGTTGTGGTCGCGGCCGACGTCGCCGTCTCGTTCGCACCGGTAATACAAGTGCTGCTCATCTTTATGTTGTCCAAAGCCTTTTGCATTTCGCTTTCGAACGACTCGTCGCCGCTGTTCACAAAACAATACATTATATTAATTCAAATTTAATTAAAATACAAATATTTAATAATTGAGCCGAGAGTTCACTTACAGGTAACTGCGCTGAGGCTTCGGCGGCGGAATTGGCGCCACTTTTTTGTTCGGATTATTCGCTTCAATCGACTCCTCAATCGCCGACTTATAGGTCGTATAGTTGTCGAGAAAGGTTTGCGGCGGTTGAGGACACGAGACCTGTTTGAGAACGGGATGGCCGATCCGCACGGGCGACGAGTCGCGCTGATAGCTCTGGTAGTCGCGCTGCTCGTCGGCGTGCGCTGACTCGCCGTTCGACGTCGGCATTACGAGCGGATGTCGGCGTTGGTGTGTCTTCAATGGCATCATTAGAGGTCGTGTCCGGTCTCTCGGCGGCAACGGAAGAGCATTGTTGATGTCGTCGATTGTTTGATTAGCTGCACCGGTGGGTACGGGCGGCGGAACGCCTATTAAATCATAACACAATTTATAATCAAATTCCTATTTAAAAAATAGTTATAATTAATTAATACCGAGAGAAGAACGAGTAGTGGAGGCCACTCGGGCGAGACCTGCCGTAGCCGTAGTAGTGGGCAGTCTGGGCTGGGAGAAGGAACGATTGCCTCTGACTTTTGCCCTCAAAACGCCTCCAATACCTGCCGACCGAAGCATTCGCAACGGGTTTCCATCGACGGCGTCGTCATCAACAGCACCGACCGGTACAACACTGTTCGAAGCGGCGCTCTCTGTCGGCGCCAGACCCGAGCCCTTATCAACCAACGAAATGTACGCCTCCTTAGCGGCCGGTGTTATGCTTTCGATAATATTGCCGATCGATTCGGTCTCTTCGCTGAAGTTTCGTCTCTCGGGTTTGGGCGACGACTTCGACGTGAATTTGAACGAAAACTTGCGTTTATTCGGAGAGTTCGGTGTCTTCGGCGAGTCGTTGTGCCCTTTGCTGTTCATTGTGTCCAACATTTCGTCTGATTCGCCGAAAATTCAGTCAAAACATTAGACTCAGAATTAAAATCAAAACCCGAGCGGCAGTACTCACTGTCCAACGTCAACATGGATCGGGTGGCGATGTCTTTGGCCATCGCGATAGCCGAGTCGAGCTCGATCTGGTCGGACGCCGAGATCGGCTTCACCATCGCCTGCTTCTTCTTGTGTGTCTGCGCGACCTCTTTGTTGATCTTCAGATTGATCTCTCGGACCTCGTTCTTCACGTTGACGGAGCTCTCGTTGATCGCCATTTCCGATTCGCTGATCTCGTTATCCAAATCCGGTTTTATTTGATCCAATTCGCGGAACACCTCTTCGACAAGTGACGGCCCGAAGTCGAGAATCTGATCGCAAAAACAAAATCAAATTCAGTTATCATTCAAATGTTAAAACCATTTCTAGCGATAGAACAACGAATCGTAAGACTCGAATCGAGTAATGCAGCCATACCTCGAAGGGCGGGCTCTCCAACGGCGCCAACTCTTCCTCATCGCTAATCTCGTGATATTCATGACTACTGTCCCCGCAATTCGAGGCGTTCTTCAAATTCAGTTTCTTTTCGTTGCAATTCCACTTATTGCGCGAATGGGCACCGGAGTCGAGAGCACAGCCGTTCTGGTCGTCCTGTGCCCGATAGGGAGTGACTATTTTGGTCGGCAATTGATTGTACTTTCCGTCGAGAAACGAGACGTCGCCGAAGAAGGCGCCGTCGGCCCCGACGTGGCCGGTGTGGACCATATCGCCCTGCGGTCGTGATATCATGTCGGGCCGGAGCCGGCGTCGCGAGCCGTACGGCGATGACTGTCCGGCCGGTTGCGACTGCGAGGCCGACTGTTTCGGGTCGTAACCGCTTTTCGCGTAGTTTTTGGTTGAGTCGAGAAAATTGCGAATGAATTTCGATTGCATCACATATGAGGTGAGTGTCGACGCCGCAGACGACTGGCCGCTCGTCGCCGAACTCTGCAGTGTCGCCGATGAGGACGTCGGCAGGTTTTGGCCCAAATACGAGACGCAGTCGCTCGGGTTGAAGTAACCGGTGACGCCGCTGTTCAGAGCACCTGTAGGTTCGGGTAAATTGCAATTTTAGTTAAACTTCAGTTCTAATCGCAAAACCAAATCCGCATACCTTTCCATAGGTTAGTGCTGTCGTGATAGCCATTAGAGGCCGATATACTCGAAGCGGTCGAACCCAACGTAAGCGAAGAGTTGTTTCCGACTGAGTTCGTCGAGAGAGTCGAACCTCTTTTGTCTAAAACAGTGATAATATCTCCGGTTTTGTACGAAAGGAACTCCTTCTGCGAGGGCTTGGATGAGAAACTGGCCGTTGATAAGGGATTGGGCGACTCGTTGCCGGACGACTTGACCGCCTGAACCAATTCGGGCTTACAGTCCGGCAGTATTGTCGTGATTTCGGCGAACTTTGGCCTCGCGTTCGGGTCGTGTGACCAACACTTCAACATCAATGAGTAATACTCTTTGGGACAGCACTCGGGCGGCTCCAGGCGCTGGTACGACGGCTCGTCGATCGCTTCGAGTATCTGTTGGCCGGTGAGCGCAGCCCAGGGCTGGAAGCCATACGAAAACATCTCCCATAGGGTGACGCCATAGGCCCAGACGTCGGACTGTGAGGTAAACTTGAGGTAATTAATACATTCGGGTGCGCACCAGGCGATCGGCAGTTTCAGGTTCACGTTGAAGTTGGTCTGATAGTAGTCTTTGCCGACGCCGAGCGCTCGGGAGAGCCCGAAGTCCGAGATCTTGACTTTGTTTTTGGCGAAGACAAGGATGTTGCGCGCGGCCAGGTCGCGGTGGATGAGGCGCCGCGACTCCAGATACGCCATTCCGTTGGCGATCTGCGCGGCGAAGTTGCACAGAGAGATGATCGGGAACTGGCAGATGAGCGCCGGCTCTTTCAGGCACTCGAGCAGAGAGCGGAGGGGCGCGAGTTCGGTGACGAGCATCAGCGACGGCTCGAGCACTACGCCGTACAGCCGGACGATGTGCTCGTGACTGATGGCGTGCATTATCGTCGCCTCCTTCACGAACTCTATGCGCGAAGTGTCGAAGCGCTGCGACGACAGGCATTTGATCGCCACTTGGATCCGCTTCCCCTCTTCGTTCGACCAGACGCCTGCACCGCACGGACGCACCGACAGACAGACAGACGGCGTAAGGATTACTCATTCAGACGACGCGCTAATCAAAAGCTTAGGCTTTCTATTCAAATGCACTGCAAATGTAGGTCAGGGTTGGGGTTAAGGCCAGAGGTTTTGGTGCGTATGTATGCCTAACGCGCATATGTCTAATACGATTAGGCACTGGTGCTGTCCGTGCCGTGTGTTTCAACATTTAATTCAATTTTCTCGACCGGCAATGGGAGGGCATATCCGCCCAATTATCAGACAAACGGTGCGAAACACGTAATTAGAGCTCTATTTTCGAAAATTGCGTTTTTGAACGCATTTTACGAAAAGTTTATAAATAAATGCAATTAACGCTCCTATGAGTGAATACACAGTTTAAACCTATTTTTATTAAATGCCATAATTTATAGCATATGCTGCCACTGCTCGGGTGTCTGCACCGGAGGAATGGCATTCAGTTTCGAAAGAATTCTAATCTTATAATCGCGTGAATCGATTGCATAGACTCTCTGTTAGCCTCTAATCGAAAGACTGATATTTGAAACCAAAGAATGCGAACCAAAGCTCACATTCAGTACTGAATAAACAAAACGTAAAAAACGCTTTCGACGACTACTCGGGTGACCACTTGAGGCACACAAATGGCAAACAATTCAAAACAATTACAATTAAAACCCAATTTCTAGACAACGTCTGCGGGACGGGAGGGGATTGGAGACAATGTCAGAGGACTGGGAGGGACGGGAGAGTGAGGAATGGGTACAAACCCTGTTGAACGACACCGAACTCTCCAACGCCTAACTCCTTATTGATGTGAATCGAGTCATACGATATGATATGTCGGGAACCGCACGACGAGGTGGCCGTCGCCGCCGACACCGAACACATGTCGGACACCGCCTCCCAGTCCGCAACGGCTGGTGTCAGTCGCGCATCGATATGTCGTTTCGTATCGCCGTTTCGCCACTAATTCCCACTTTTGCTCCAATTTATCGTATATTCGCCGCTAATGTGTCCGCAAAACGAGTTGTCGTCAATCGCGTCGATAATCACTCGTTTCGGTCAATCATTGTATGAAATACTGTAAACAAAACGATTAGACAATTGATTGACGAAAATAAAGAGAATTTTTTAACTCATAGTTCGCTACACATCCGCTAGAGTGCACTCATTGTTATCTGTTTTTTATTTGACAGTCATTTGATTTGTTGCCCAAATAGATTACAACAAATTATGACGTTTTTTCTGAATGATTTAATATTTTGCACTAATTAGAGTTGTTAATCTAGAAATTTCTTTTAATATTTAAATATAAGTTTACATAAAATAACAATATGAATTAATAAAATAATTAAATAATAAATACTAGAAATAAAAAATAATTATCACTATATATCAAACTAAACTATTTTATAAAATTATAAATATTAGGTTTATATAAGTTAAGCATAGAATTATTTTTATTTAAATAATTATACAATGTAATCAGTAAATTAGTAAATATATATTGTTTTCTTTATTTTAAAGTTAATTTTAATAAATATAAACTTCCTTATAAAATTAGCAGTAATATACAACCTTAGCATAAAAAGTGCAGAAATGTGGTAAATATCCAAAAGTAACGTCAAATAAACGGAAAGCAAAAATAGCATCAATTGACAGACAAGTGCGTCAACCGCTTAACTTTCCGATTCACTCCAAATCTATTTCGATCACTGAATCAACGCATTGAGAGCACCGGCAGTGAGAGCACCGGCACATCGACACCACAACTAGTGAATGTGAGAAGAGATCCGAACGATTCGATCGCACAGTTCGTCACAAAACTGTTTCATTCATTAGTCTAAACAACACAATCATTGCAGTCATTGCCAGTCATTAGACGCGAGAAAAAAGTCGATAAACAGACAAAACTTTTTTGTTCTCATAGTTAGCGAAAACACGAAAATTCAATTACAAAACCAATAATTGTTTGGCGAAAATGTTTAGCAAATATTGAGTGCTTTTTAATTCGAGAACTCATTCTCTACTTTCGATTTCGAAACAGAATTTTTTAGACATTCAGTAAAAATAGAAAATAAAACTCAAAAAACAGCGAAACATAAGTTAAGTTAAAGTTTGAAAAGTTTTTCCAATAATTTTTGCCAATAATTCGATACATTTTTTCACTAATTTCACAGATAATCGAAATTAAAAACGAAAAACAAACAAAAAACAGATAATTATATTAAACATTTGATTATTTTTATACAGATATATAATTTTAAAAGTTTCTAAAAAATAATTTGTTTTTTGACCAAAAATATGAAAGTTTTGGACAGATTTTTAGTACTTTTTGATGTTTTTAATACTTATTTTTCGATTTAGTATTTCTAAACATTTTCCTCATTTCATATCTAAATTGCATTAAATTTTAGTCACATTTCAACAAAAATTCGAATTCAATAAACGCCTAATCGGGTGAAGGCATGCATTTGAGCCGTTCGAAGGCGGCCTTCTCGAGCACCTGCCTATGGTCCGGGTGCGCGATTTTGATCATCTCGTAGGCGCGCTGTCGATAGTTTTTGCCGAACAGGTAAGCGATGCCGTATTCGGTGACTATGTAGTGGGCGTGCGCTCGGGTGGTCACCACTCCGGCGCCTTCCTTCAGGAACGGCGAGATTTTCGACTGACCCTTATTCGTCACCGACTGCATCGCCAGAATCGGCTTTCCCATGCCGTCCAGGCCATTGGCCGCACCTCTCAGGAAGTCTACCTGACCTCCAAAACCTACATTTCGAGTAAAGATTATTCTTATTTTCAATCAATCAATAAATAGAGCGCAAACCGATTGCGCAAATCGATTGCATACCGGAGTAGACACGAGTGCCGATGGAGTCGGAGCAGACCTGACCGACCAAATCGACTTCAATGCATGAGTTAATTGCCGTCACCTTCGGGTTGAGAGCGATGTTGGCCTCGGCGTTCACGTAGTCGATGCCCATCATCACGAGATAGGGGTTGTCATCCATAAAGTCAAACAGTTTTCGGGTGCCGATCGTAAACGAAGCGGTCAGTTGTCCCGGTTGTAACTTCTTCAAGCGGTTGGTTATCACTCCTGCGGTTCGGCACAGATTCAGATCATTAGCAATGGAACTGAAATTCGGATTCTGTGGCAAAACTGTACCCAAATTGTAGAGATCGACGACGCCGTCGGAAAACATTTCCGAGTGAACGCCTAAGTCCTTGTGTTGCGTGAGGTCCGCGAGCACTGCGTCGGGAATGGCGCCGATGCCCGTCTGCAGAGTAGCGCCGTCCTCCACCAGGTTCTCCGCAATCAGTTTGCCGATCGTTTTCTCCGCGTCGGTCGAGCCCTTCGACTTGTGCTCCGGTATCTCATGCTCGCCCTCGACCAGGACGTCAAAGTGCGAGGTATGTACTATCGCATGACCTACGGGTGCGCAACGAAAAATAATTATTAATCAGAAATAGTTTTTAAACATAAAAATCAATTCAATACTAAAACTGTCGACCGATCACTAACCGCCAGTCCTGGGCATCCTTGGGTTCACCTGTCCAATGATGTACTTCGTGTGCTGTATGGCTGCGCGCACGCAGTCGACAGATGTGCCCAACGAGTGAAAGCCGTGTTTGTCTGCCGGCGTCACCTGCAGTAGCGCGACATCGGGTTTAATGATTCCCTTATAGAAAATCTTGGGAATGTCGCCCAAGAATATCGGTGTGAAGTCCGCGCGGCCAGCATTGATCGGCTCCCGACAGTTGGCGCCCGTAAAGAGAGAATTCGAGCGGAATATGTCCTTAAACTCGGGTGCGTTGTATTCGCCGGCGCCCTCCGTGTGTATGTGATGCACGCGCACGTTCTTCAGGTTGGCCTGCTTGCCGTGAGCAGCCAGCGCCGGTACAAGCACTCGCGGTGTGGCCGCCGCCCCGTGCACGAACACGTGATCGCCTGTTGACGGGTTGGCAGAGATAATGCAGTTTTAGTTTCCATTTCTCTAATCGTATGCTATTTCGCAATAAGTTGTGAGACTTTTCCCACAATTTCGAGATCAACGACACTTATACTGTGTATTAATCGCTGAGAATTAATCTCTACTAATGTGTTTAACAACTATTAATGAATTTGTACTGTGCAAGCGATAAAAGTTTGTTTTGAAACCAATTCTCGTATTGTTCTATATGTACACAAATTAATTATTCATTAATTCTATTCATTATATTCTTTACGCAAAAAATTCTGTCATTTACATCGAAGTCATACATAAAAAGCAATTTTGCAGTCATTGAGTGAATTATTAATTTACGTAAAACTCAGAATTCGTTTAATTCAAACATAATTTATCATTAAATGTCTAATTCGAGCCGTTTTTCAAAATTAATTAAATTAGAAACTAATGCAAAGTTAGATAGAATATCTGTTTTATGTATGTGTGAGCGCCTGGAGTTTTTTATGTCCCGCCCGGCCTTCAAATGGCATCACTTGACGTGACTTATAGTCGCAAAACGAAGTATTGATTCAAATGCGAGTCTAATCGCGAATTCAATGTTTTATTTACCGAAAACATTGCAATCAATGATTGATTTCGCGATTTATGTCAAACACCGATACCTTCGCTTCGAAGACAAGACTTTTTTCTCATTATCTAATCGTCTCTTCCGATTGCGATCCCAAACCCCAACTCTCGTCGACTCGAAACTCAGTTCGCGATTCGGATTAATCTAATCGTTATTTAGGGTTAAAGTTATAATTGGAGTCAGACTTTGGTTTTTGATTTGAATTCGAGTCAAGTCTTCGAACTTTTCATTTCATTTCGCAAACAATCGATGTCTTCACGACTTCGACGTTGAGATTGAATTGAAAAACAGTTTTTGAACTTTGAATTCATTAGGAAATTAATCTCAACATTGAATACAACAAATATTTTCGATTAAAAAACTATCAAAAATCAGACCAAATGTCAAAATAAGTTAATCGATAATTGACTGAAAGTTTTTTTTTTGAGTTAAAAATTTCAATTTTAAGTTCAAATTAAAGGAAAAGAATTAATTTTAATACAAAATAATAATAAATAATAACTCAAATCAATAGATAATAAGAGAAATAATAAAATATAAGGAAAAGAGTAGTTATTATGTCTCAGGAGTTGGGGTTAAGAGTTATGTACGAAATGAGGAGAAATTGTTTGCGAAACCGAAAAAATTAATTTCAAAATAAAAAGCATTGAATTGAAGCCAAAAATAAGTGTAAAATCCAATTGAATTGAAAACTCGTATTACGTTTACAACAGTTACTGAATAAAACATATTTCGATCGAAAAAACACTTTTCGCTAATAAACGGCACACATATTGAGAGACTATACCTATGAATATAAATAGCAATTAATTAGAATCCGATTGCAGTGAAGCCGACATTCGGAACGGAAAACATATTTGAAATGCAATTCAAACTGAATTAGTGTTGGATTAGAGAGGATTAGAGTCTATACGAGACCTGATTTGACAACTTTGAGCGCCTCCTCAGCGCTCATCCATTTGGGGGTTTTGTTGGGCACCGGATGGGTCGGCTCATTGCAGTAGCCGAAGTAGGTGCGGGCGTTGGCTGGCGGCGCACCGGCCGAACGGCACCAGTAGTTAGTGGTCGTCACTCCAGCAGATGAGTGGCGAATGCCTTTCAGCGCAAACAGTCGTATGTTTTGAGCCATTCTTTCGATGCAATCAATAGTTTATTTGCCTTTCGATCGACTATTTGGCCGAATGTCTGCTTCGGTTTCGGGTGTTTTGGAGCAAACAATTCAATACAAATAGTAAACAACAAATCGATTGACGCTTTTCGCCAAACAATTGATTTCTCGTTTAATGTCTTATTTGATAAACAGTTTTCTCTATTGACGTGAAGTTGACTTTGATTTTTGCGTTTTATGTCTGTTGAAGATGTCGGCCACGAGAGGCCACTGCTGTTGCAGACTCTTCGCCCGTTTTCGTTGAATTCCTGTTCAGCACTGAATCGGCGCTTAATTCGATTTTTTTTATTTCTAATGAAATTTTCGAATTAATCTTAATATCAATTATTTTATTATTTATTTATGTATATAATAAATATTCATTATCTTTAAAACTAATGTTAGCTTGCTCATATATTACCGATAAGACACGTTATTTATATTGAATTGACAAAAAAGATTACAAAAATTTAATTTTGAGAAAAATTAATCAAGAATTTATTTTTTATAAGTTATTTACAATAACTGTATATAAATTTAGTTTATATAATATATATTAAAAATTATTTAAAAAAAACTCTTTGTAGTTTAGTTTGTAGATTGTAAACTTTAAATAGTGTATATGTAAGATTTACGATTATTTTCTAAAAACATTTATTAATGCTAAAAAATATCTGACATTTTTGGATACTTTACTATAATTTGAGCAAGATTATTTTCATTTTAGAAAGTATATTATGAGTTTCATATAAATATGGCTATTGATAAAGGGATGCTGTAAAATGCATCTCGAAACATGTGTCTAGTTACTGCAAAGGTGGTACCAAATGAGCTTGCTAAAAAGATAAGTTTTTCTTATTTATATAAAACTCATAATTACTTTTTAAAAAATATCATTATTTGTATATAATTTTGTGCTTAAAGTTTATTATATTTTTAATAAAGCAATTAATTAATTAATTTATTAATTAAAAACAATTTTATATAAGTTATAATAACTAATAATTACAAAATTTATACATTACTGCTTGAAATTACTACATTACAATTGGTTTTAGTAGTAAACTTTAGTATAAAAATTAATTACAATTTTTAAATAATAATTTTAATTGCAATTATAACATACTATTTATACTAGTTGATTTTTAACATGTAGCAAATTGTATAATAATACAAATTATTAGAAATAATATAAAGTTTAATACTGTATGTTTATTTTTAATCCTAAATTATTTTTGCAATTGATAATCTATATAAAAATAAAATAACATAGTTTAAAAAGAGAAACTTTATTATAAAAGTAAACTTTATTGCAATTATCGATGTCAAATAAAATGGGATTAGTCTAGTTATCTTGATCATTTTTACAATTGATGTGAATTGATTGGAAAAGACTAATCTGAGTCGGAATTTCAAGTCTAATATTAATACTTCGATATAGAGTTAAGTTTTTCAATTGTTATTAGAACTGAAAAGTGGATTATTTGGGCGAAAGAAATAATAAGTTTAATTGAGATTCAGTCGAAAAATTCAGTTATTATTTTAGATTTGATATAATTTTGTTTTGTTTTCAGTTCGGAAACGGTTTGTTTAGCCATAAGAGCGAAAATTGTGCGTTCATTGGGTCAGAAAATGCAATGAAATTGGAGAAACTTCGGGTGCGCGCCGGCACAGCAGCAGCACAGGACTCAGCACTCGAGTGAGCGCAGGCAGCTTAGGCCTGAGTGAGAAATTGGTGCGTTTGCAACAGCTGGCCATCAGTGACGGCATCACTTGTCGTCGCTCTCCTATTCCGCTATTCCTTGTGTTCTTAATATGAAAATAACTTATATATCGAAACACAACTTCCAATGTATTACAAAACTTTGAGGCACTGGCAGAGCGGCAGCAGCGCCGGTGCCGCGTCGACTGTCTATATGCCTGAGCGCTGAGCCATTTTTTGTTCTCTACGTGTCTGGTCTTTGGCTGCATCTCACTAATGTGTGAAAAGTAAACACATTTTTACTTCAATCCACTGTTTTATTTTATATGTAAAGTCCGGTGCATAAAT
>JAQIXC010000697.1:0-21322 GCA_034697605.1 Metabelba pulverosa | reverse complement strand
TAATGATTAAAATCAACTACATATTATGGAATTTGTATCAAAGCTATTGAAGTCATACTGGGCAGTCTTGTTTTTAATTCAAATTAAAATTTATAAAATTATATTGCTTGTTTTAATATATAGAGAAATAAGCAGTTTTTGAATTACTACCATACTAGTCAAATGGCTTTTTAGAATAATGTTTTAGTATTTTTATATGTTAATAGCATGACAAATAGATTAAGAAAATATTTAAAAATATTTTTACTCATTTTTAGTTATAAAAAATAAAAAGCACATAAAATAGCTAAACCAATTTTTAATTTAACTCCTTCTAAATAACTTAGAAATGGTAGCATGGTCTTTTTGTAGGCTTAAATCTGAGACAATTTATAATGTCATATAAATACTAACTGTTTAATTATTTAGTTTAAGAGTATCTTAATGTATTTTTGCTGTAGCAAATACTGTAGCATCAAACGTAAATTATTTATAAATTGCAATGAATTTACAATTATTCACAATTAACAATGCTTTATCAAGTCATTTAATACCCAAATTTAAATTACAAAAAAATTATATACATTATAAATAGGATTTATCAATAATTAAAAAAAATTATTTAGTTAATAGTGAACAGACAAATTAATTAGCCCAAATTATCACCGGAATGTCAATTCATTAAGTCTATTGGATCGCTCAATTCGGATATCACATTTTAAAAATAAACATTATATTCTTTTAAAACACGTATTTGATTATCAAGCTCAAACAAAGTGTGGATTAATTAATATTTTATAATTATATGCTACTATATAAATTTATTTCAAAGTTTTAACATATTTTATATTTAAATTTATAAATTAAAAATTACTGTACAAAATGAACTGCGTTTGTATGCAATAAAAGAGTTTGCATCATGATAAACATTAGAACAAATAAGGAAAAGAATAATCTTTTTGTATAAACATTTAAAATATAAATCCAACCTGCAATTTTTAAGTCATGAATGCAAACTAACTAGTAGGTTTTGAATGCAATTTAATTTGAAAATTATACTTATTTTGATGGCATGATGAAAATTTTGTAATATATGAAAAATAAATTAATACTGTATATACTTAATTAATTTTTGTATTTATAACTACTAAAACATTTCTAGCAGTTTTAACAATGTTTTAAAATATGTATTTACCTATTTTATAACGTTTTTTTTAAATCATATACATATTATATAAAATATTCCTAATATTGAGAAAACTGTATATAATTTTAATTAAATTTTACCAATTATATATTTTATACATTTAAAATAAAAGTTAAACTAATCTCATTTAAGACTAATTGGTAATAAGCTAATTTAATTATTTTCAATTTTAACCTATAAATTGCCAATTTTTAATTAAAAAATAAAATCTGTATTTATTAATGTAAAATAAATTTATCTTGAGACAAAATTAAAAGAGCCTTGGTTAACTTGACATAATAAATAGGTATAATAACATAGATTCTGTGTAATGCAAGATAAGTATAGGAAAGTCAAAAACGTATGTAATATATAGTTATCCAAAAGAAAGTTATTCTTATATCTAATAAATTTAGGCTATAATTGACTCTTCGTTTCACTTCTTTTATTTTTGACTTTTATTCGCAGTTTAGCACTACTTTAAGTTAAAATAAAGCGCATGCCACTTTTTCACCGCTTTCTTCACATCCTAATACTCATTTTAAACTAGATTTCGCTATAGATTGCATCATGATCATTATTTTTAATTTTAATCATTTATCATCAATCAAATAGTCTCGGAAAAAGTAGCTTGATCAAATCAATTGAAATGATATAAAAATAATTGAAATTCTCAATAAACGCGTTTAATGTCAATCCTCTTCGTCGGCCAACTTCTTCGAGACGATAGCGAGAGGACCGACAGCTCCGGTGTTGAAGTCGTTTGTGTCGACTTTGGACGGCAACAGAATGGCAGGACTCCTGTAGTTCCTGGCCTTCTGTGCCGACTCGTAGAGCTCCTTCTGGAGCATTGCGAGCGAAACCTTATTTGATTTCAACATATCTTTCATACAAATCATTTCATTCGAGTTTCGGCGCTCGTTGTCCGAGTCGTAGGTAGAGTCGGCGTCACTCGACTCGTTGATACTGGCTTTTACGGTCACAGTCTTGTGCTGATTAGCGTTCGCGTAGTTCTTCAGATGATGTGGTGTGAGTGCGTTGCGTCGGGAACGGGTCACTTGCGTCTGGACGGGTGAGCGCCGGCTCCGAAAGCACTTACACTTGAAGTTGAGTTTTTTGATGAGAAAATTGAGAAACTGTTTGATGACAATCGACGTGACGTTAAACAGACTATATATACAGCAACAGCCGAGTGCTATGAACACGAAGTTCACCAATCGATAGGCTATCGACTTGTCGTACGACGTCTGCTGACTCGTAACCAAATCCCCGAAACCGATGGTCGAGAAGGCGACGAAACAGAAGTAAATGCAATCGAAATAATCCCAGTTCTCGAACACCGAGTAGACGGCCGACGCGGTCACTGCGATGAGTATTGTGAATGTGGCCAACACTGACATCACCCAATACACCGATGGCTTCCAATTGGTGTCGAGTTTCTCATCGATCGAAACACACGACTCCCGTCTCTTACACACCGAGTCTCGCCTTTCATTTAATCGCCGAATCCTCTTCTCCCGATGTTTACGCATAATATATGCCAATAGTGTTATGATTCGCTCCAAAAACAAGTTGAAGAACAGTATTCCTCCGGAACAGCCTAACAGTGCATTCGGTAATTAATAAAAAGCTTAATAGCGTTGCCGTTATATTAGAACTCAATTAGAAATCTCATTTGTATTGTGTCTGTAATGACAATCACATCTCACAAACACTATATTAGAATTCAAAGCAAATTTGTTGTCGAAACTGAATTATTGACTCAATAATGACTTCGCGTCAGAATGGGATCGACTGAAGAGGAGATTATATTTAATTACATGTCTTATAAATCATTAGTAGACAGGGCTGAGGGATATAACTTGTTATCTATTTATAGACAGTAGAAATTATCTGATATGAATAAGTTGTTGTTGTAAACATATTATACCATGTACAATAGGTGCAATTGTTTGAAAGATTAAACATTTAAACATTTTATTTAATTTTTTAAAATTTAATATTAATTATAAATAAAGAATAATAAATTAATAATTACCTAAAAATCCATACAAAATAACAACCATTCGGCCGTATATAGACTTGGGAGTTGTCATGCCGAATCCTTAAATTAAATTAAGCAAGTTATTTACAGTGAATTTGATTAACATTGAGAAATGTTTTTTAAATACTGTTTACACATTTCACATTGCATAAAATGTTAATTTTCCAATGTTTTAATTGATTTATAAGACAAATATCTGGCGCACGAGACTTGAATAAACACATGTAGATTTTCTTATATATCAATAGTAAGAATTCCGTGAATAGCATGTAACTTTTTTAATCATCTGATCACATTTGTATTGAGATTCACTTTAATTAAATTAGAATGTAATTTTTGTGCAACTTCTTTCATCTTATTTGCTCTTCCGAACAAAAAGAGCAATTTTATTGGATTTCAAAACAAAATTGAACAATCAACTTTATTATATTAACGAAAGTTACTCAAAATATTGATAAATTAAATAGTTTTTCGTAAAGTATGCGCTTCAGCGACACAATAAAATGCATAAGAAATCGAAATTAATTTATAAGATATTCATTTCAATCAATTTTGTTGTTTAGTTCAATTCAAATAAGTTTTTCCGTTTTAATAAATCAAATACTTTTTGTTTTTAATCGAAACTATCTTGCCAATGTTTTAATTTGTATAAAACAATAAGGAAGATCAAACATACAGAATAAATACATAGTCAACTTGGATATATTTAAAAAGAATAAAAGAATGAGCAATTCTCTTTTTCTTGAACTTAGGAGTAAGATAAATTCGTAGTGAAATAGATTTATGAAGTTTGTTTGAGAAAATGGCAAAAATGTTTAACTAACCGATGCGTTCGATTCGATTTATTCATATCCGAAGAGCATTACTGGCAGAAAGGGATGCGTTTGGGGAGCGTTTGGGGAGCGCTTTGGGAGCGCTTTGGGAGCGTTTGGGGAGTCTATGGTGTCTATGGTTTTGCAATGGGGTTTGGATGCGATACTCTGTCACCGCTTTCGCATTTAAAATAAGTTGGCGTTCGTTGAGTTAAAATCAATAGAATTTTCATTTTCGGCTATTTGTCATTTTTTAGAACATATTATTATTTTTTCCTCTTTTTTCTAAATAAATATACATTCGAGTGAAGAGGAGATGGATTTCTTTGACCTGATTTTAAACAATTGGTTCGCAAAGAATACAATTCATAATTTTGCGAACTTTTTCTCCCTTCCCTTCACGAGATGTCAACTTTTTGAACTGCCGTTCCTCGAGAGCGAAAGCGATTACTCATTCAGTAGTTTCGATGTTCCTCTCGATGTCTGCGTTGACATTGTTTTCGATGAAGTCATTCGACGCGAAATACAAATGAATACACAGTTTGTTTGTGTTTGCAGTCATCGCTTATCTCTTTTAATTGTGAATTTATGATACAATCGGTTCGCTTAGCAGTTAGTCGTTGGGAAACATCTAATAGTCGGCAGAACTGGCGCTTCGCTCGACTGACTGGCCGCCCAGTTAGCTGTGATATACGCCGTATAATAAGTGACTCAAACCTATTAACCAAACACTGCATATATTTCTGGTGACGAGTATGTGAAGCGATTTACGTCTAATTGGTTGCCGACTCTCACCAACTCTTTCCGCGCACTCAGACTCACAATCGCGTGAAATGATAAATGCGTTCGAAATACACATTAATTGTTAAGTCGAGCTATTTTGGCATCACATTTATCCGGAAAACATTGATGCATGCTAAATTACTCTTTCTTAATCTATTTTTAGCATTTCTTCGGATGCAAAAAAAAATTCGCATTATTAATACAATTTAATTACATGCTTATTTCTACGCTATTCTAATTAAGCCTACAAGTTGCTCTTAAATAAATTATTTATTTATTTAAAATAATGTTGATATCAACATGGTAAATTAGATTTAAAACAACGCAATATTGGTAAATGTACGTGGTGTATTGTAGTATGGTAAAAAGAGCGATTGAATTATTGCGGCCTTTATTCGTACGGAAACTCAATTTGAATTGAAAGCAAACATAGCGTAGAGTACTGTTAGCCTAACTGTCGAACTGGGCTTTGCGTCTACACTACGTCTGTATAACGTGTAGTCATCTCTTCGACATTAATCTGTGTCTCGAATTCGGATCTCAAACTCGATTCTGATTCTGACATAAAAACTCTAATTTTCTATTCATGGAAGAGATTATTGGAGTAAAGATCATAAATAGTTTAAGCAGTGCTTCAAACAAGATGTCAAATACACAAAAATTAGCTTACTACTATATTATATTTAGAAAACTTACGATTTACTCAAATTATACTTTAATTTCTGATTATGAATTGATAACAAATCAGCAATTTGCCACAGATGGATTTTATCACATAAATTTATCATGTTATCATAGTTGGCTTGATATTATTTTTAGAGTTCTTGACTAAAGTTTTATTATTGTATATAAATGGTAAAGAACTGTAATTGGTTTATAATAGTTAAAATTAAATTTTAATAATTAATAGTGTTTAAGTAAGACATAAAACATGCAATAAAATAATTATAATATTTAATAAAAGGTTTTACTGTCAATATATGATTTTAAGTGTTTTGCCAATATAAGATCTTTAATTTGTTTTTTGCATAAATTTACAATACAAACATACAGTTTAGCAAATTAATTTTAAGCTGTTTTAAGCTTAATAAAAAGTTTTCTAGGAACTTCATTTTTGTTTTACGTTTCCTTCCATTAAAACTTAAATTTAAAGTTGATATTTTCAGTGTTAATTATTAAAATAGTTTCAGTAAAAGTTTATCGTAAAAATTCCACAAATAGTTTGTGTGTAAACTTCAAAATTTATTGAAAGAAAAATAGTTTATTTTGTTATATAATCTGTCGCTTAAGAGTAAACACTTCTCAGGTTTACTGAACCTCTTCTCGACTGAGAATAAGATTCGCGAAGTGTTCGCAAAAAATCTTAATTTGAATTCGCGCTCAGATTTATTCAACGCTAACACAACATTTGCCGATTTAATGAGAATTTTGACTTTACTTAACATATATCACACTGAATAATTATTTAGTAAATAAATAGCGCCACAAAAATTAGTAAAACTGCTTTGAATTATAATACTCTATTTCTATAAAAACTTAGGAAATCCACGGCAAAAAAAAACTCTTAGCAATTTAGATTTTAATATTCTAATCGTGTGCATGTTTTAAACTAAAGAGCTGGTTAATTTAAATAAATATATTAATAGATATATTTAAAAAAGACATTAAAATTCACCAATTTCATTAAGTGTTACGCTTAGATATAATTGCATAAATTGCACTGTTTATTTTATGAATATTGATATTAACATTAACTGGAATTTTAGTTAAATATATTAAAAACACTAACAATAGCTAAAGTGGTCTGAATTCTGTAAAACTTTCTTATTTATATCGCAATAATGCAATTTATTTTATAAGAATATTTAATAAAACATGTTAGAGTTGATACCAGAATAATGTGCAATGCATAGGGTTGTTAGTAATAAAATTTTTGGAACGTTTCGCCTGAAATTTTCACCTCAATTTCAAAATTTCACTTAAAATTTTACTATGGTATATAGTGCTACCCATAAAATCTGACATACTAGAAGTCTTAAACAATTAAATTTAATTAAAATATATTAAAACATTATATGTTTTATAACACTTATGTCCATAACTAATATATTTGTAATATATAAATAATAATGAGTGAAATTATTTTTATAACAAAATATTATTATTATTATTTAAAAATTATTATTTTTATTGCAAATTAGAATGTTTGAAAATTTCAACATACCAAAATTTTGAAACTTTCGGTGAAACTTTCACTCGAAATGAAAATTTCACTAAAATTTTCAACCCTAGCAATGCAGTAATATAAATTATCTACTGTAAAAAATCTTAACTCATTCGTTGGAACAGATTGTTCGTTATACCAAATCAATTTTAGCATAAGCAATTATTTCATCTATGGAATAAGTTAGCAAGAATAAATATAACGATTTTTATAATAAAGATGCTTCCTAACAGAATTTACTAAATTAGCACATTTTCAATTTTCTATTTCTCAATGTGTTTAAATGTTAAAAACTACAAATTTTATGCAATTACTCTATACAGCTTAAAAATTTAATCTTCTCATTTACTTGCTTTTTTTGTTTAAAAAATAAACTTTCTACAAATAAATATATAATCTATTCAAATAGAAAAATAATTATAATTTAAAATAAACAAAAAATATTAGTTATAAACCCATTTGAAAACTCAATTACAAAAATCTAATAAAAAAAAATAAAAATAACAAGTATTATCATACAAAACTATATATCTAAGAATTTGGTTTAAACTCCTCAAAATGCTCTACATTTTCATGTTTGTACAATTTATTTATATAATATTTTATATAAGACTCAAATTATAAGCATGTAAGCATTTGAGATATTATAGAATATCCTGAATTTTATACAGTAATATTATAAAATTATATTCAAAATAATTTAAATAATTTCCATAGATATGCCATGGATTGAAGCATGTAAAAACAAATTTAACAAAATAATAATTATGTAATGCAATATCTATAAATGCCAATAAACTATAATTTAATACAAAATCTAAATCAGAATTTAATCCAGTTCTATTTTTAATCATTGTTTAAAGTAAAAAGCATATAAAAAGTCATTTAATAGATTCCCAAATACAGTATAATATTACTATTATAATACTGTACAGTAAATGTAAGTTTTAAAAATCTATTTCATTAAAATCTAAGTCAGTAATTATATGCCATTTGCGAATATTAACATCAAATTAAAAGTTTTAATTCAAGTAAAGTATATCACCATGCATAATATGTGAATTTGTAAAAATTGTATAAGGTAAGATCGTGTAAGAATTTATACCAAATTTGGTGTTTTATAGAGAATAAAGAATAAAATGAGAGAATAGAATAAAATACCAATTGTGGAGACGACAGTGGCGACGAAGTAGAAGGAGCCAGGTAGGTCCCAGCGCGGCGTCTGGCCAATCACACCACTGGCCGACGCGTTGGCGAACTCGTTGAGTAAGTCAGTCAAATCGGTTTCGTTGATCACATGTTTGTACTTTCGTTTGAAGTTCTCATAACAGTTCTCATACTTGAGTCGCGCCTTCTCTTCGCCCTCTCGTTCGAGGATATGGAAGAGAAAAGCGCCGAAAATCATGTAAACGATGAGAACGAGGGCTAAGAGCAGGAACCGGGAGTTGTCTTCGTGAAGGTGTAATAGATTGCAACATCCGTTGCGAACCCGCTTTGCCATAGACTCGGCTCAGCATCAAAACCGATTCAAATTAATTGTTCTAATGATAAGACACTCGAGAGTTGTATTGCTGTTATGTCAACACTATTCGCACTGCACTGACAGCTCACTTCTGCCAGTGTTTGCAAACCTCTGATAAGAAGAAAAAGTTTTATTTCAAATCAAATATAATGAGTGGCTTTGGCTCTGAATATAAATTCTCGTTTTCAACACTAAATCTTTTTATGACATAACAAAAGAATAATTCGTTTTCTTTTCTGTGATTCGAATAAAAGTACAAATAATATGTAAAAACGGTTTTAATGGAGAAATTGATTTTGATTTCGAGTGGAGAAGAGGAGAGAAGAGGAGAGAAGAGAGTAGAGGAGAGTAGAGGAGAGCAGTGGAGAGAAGAGAGAACGAGTGAAAAGATTTTCGCAACAAAAGCGAACTTAAATCGAAGCCTTCATACGACTTGTTTAACATTTAAAATGAAGTAAAAACAAAATCTAAGTGTCAGTCCCTGTCAATGGAAAGACAACTCTTTCCTATAGAACCCAATTATCATTGCGAGCGCTGGCAGTGTGTCGTCGGTTGCGTTTCGCACATCGCGTTCAGTCGTTCGACTACAGGCGCTCTGACACTGAATTCGCTGCAATTGTATTGCCACTCAGTTTCGATGCGATTCGTGTGTTGCGGACGTCGAACAGAGAGCACTGGAGCTGCACACAGACCCACGACTTGGGTATATATGCGAAGAGAAAAATCGATAAAATAGTTTTGCCGGAGAAGAGGCGATGTTTCGAGTGCTGCGAATGTTAGACCAATTGTCAGTCTCTATAACTATAAGAACTCATTTAGAGGAAGAGTTTATATGATTTCTGTTTAAAACCCAAACCAAACCCATAGCCAAAGAGCACACAAAGCTCTTTCTGACCACTTAGTTGTCGCTACACTAACCGCTGTATTAATCACGAGATCCGAACATTAACTCTAATTTAGTCACCGCTTGCCTACACTTCTCCTCAAAAACCGAGTCTTTGCTTAAAACTGGAAAAACTCAATGTTTTGGCTCTAATTTACTAATTTATATCAGTGTAATGGCACTGGAATTGCATTGCAATAGTAGTGGAACTGAAACCCGAAGTTATGAACTTAAGATTTATGGATAAGATTTCGATTATAAATTCGGATTCAAAGCGTCTTATATCGAGAAATATATTTCTGTGCAAAATAGGCCTTTAATGGTATAATTTAGAAAATCACATATAATTCTCGAGATTATAGTCGTGCGATAGGCAGAGGAGAGGGAGAAGAGAGGGCGAGGAGAGAGAAGAGGGAGAGAGCTGTTAATGACTTATTTATTTGTTGTTATTTAGACCAGTTTCTGATGTTTGCAATTCTACAAAATCTTTATTAGTTTAATATAATGATTATATAAACCTATTATTATGATTATACTGTAATATAAAAGCCATAAAACTTCACTGATATATGTGATATTCGTTCACTTATTTGAATATCAATCCAACGAATACTGCGAAATAAAAGCAGACTTTTCGGTATAATTAAAAATTTAGCGCAAAATAGTTGAGAAATGTTGAGAATAATTAAATGCAAACAAACATAATATTTAATGTCATTCCTATGGCGAACGGCTTTAAAGGAGTAAATCTTTTCGACTTAATTCACGACAAAATAATTTGTTGAAATCGGAAAAAAACAATTTTTTAGACAAATGTTTGTCTTTAAATAGAAATGAGAAAAACTCGACTCAAATGAACTGACTGTGTATTCGTCGATAATGTCTAGTTTGCAAACAATATATATTCAAAATTGTTTTGCGTTTTTCCCTATTTGTGCTCTCGTTTTGTTCGACTCACTCTTCCCTTGTTTTCACTTAATGTTCGCCTGAAAACCGATTTGTTTGTGTTGTGTAAAATCGATTCGCATTTAATCGAAATAAAATTCTCTGATTTGGAAAAATTGTACGAAAACTCTGTTTCGCAGATTAGGCGCTAAACGCACAGAATGTGGTCAACAAATCGTCTTTTGTATTCACAACGCACTGCCGGTTCAGATATGCGCCCAAAGTATTGTTTCGCCGTTTTATTGGATTTAAATGAATTCGGAGTCGAAAAGCAATGCAAATATTCAATTGAATCCGAGTTTGAGTATAAATTTTCATAAATTTCAATCAAATTTTATTCTTATCATAAAATTCAAAACATAATAAAAGTTTTGAGAATATAGAGTTGAAAAAATGCAACCAGAAACATTTTCAATTCGGAGTAATATATTTTGCGAGTTATTTAACAAATTTATTAAATAGTGTGTAATATGAATGCCGCCAAACCGATTGGGGCGTCAGCCGGGCACCCAGGCAGTTCCGTGAGTGTCCGGCTTTTCCGTGTGCGGTATATCCCAAGTCCACGGGTCGTCTGAATTGTAATATTTATATATTTTCTATAAAATGTATACAAAAATTAAAAACTCATACCATTTGGCGAATAAGGTTTGAGAGGAATGTCGTAATGAATCGGAAACGACGAGACATTTGAGAACTGATTGGAAGTCTCGATATTCGAAACGTCAAAAAAGTCTTGATTTGCCTTTAATTAGACAATAAACTCATTTACGAACACAAAACACATAAACAAATGAAATAAAAACTTACAAACAGTTTGGGAACGAATAGCACTCCGAGTTCGTAGGACCTAATGGCCAGTTGGGAAGCGTTCTTCTCGAGCGCACCCCACGCGGCCTTCGACAGGTTCGCCGACGTGAGCACAAAGTATGCCATTTGTTTGTAATCATTGGTAAATCGAGCGTAAGATTTGATATGAGGACAGGCATGGGTTCGGCCCCTGCGCTCACTTCGCCATAAATGCAAAAACGACTTCAAATACATTTGTTTGCTGTGAGTCTGAAAACTATTGAAATTATTTGTAATTTTAATTAAATTAGAAATTATTTCGTTTGTATTTAATCTCTTTTCTAATCAAAACAGTTTACGAGCCCTACCTGTAGGGCAGAGACCCGCCGCCACTATATCCCTCCAAACTAGTCCTCACGTCTTCGACGGACGGAAAGATCAATTTGAGTTGTGGTTCACTTAACTCGGTTTTGATTCCCTTAACTGTCGACAAACTAATCAGAAACTCATTTGTAAGCCATTTGTCGGCCGTCGGGCCTAACGATCCGATGCTCGAGAACTGTCCGATTGTCGGACAACTCGAGTCGACGTTTTTACTGAGAGGACCGAACTCTTTGAGCAGTTGTCGTAACTTCAAGTGACCGAATCGGCTCTTATTCTCATTCACATGCCTTCCCGGAACGGATCCAATGAGAAAGACTTTAGCCGAAGACAAGTCGTGTTTTCGAATCAATTGAATCCAATATTCAATTTCTTTCGAGTTATAAGTCTTGAGATATTCGATAAAATCAGTTTTGAAACGGGTTTGGGAGACGTCGGCCGAAGAGTCCTGTGCGGACAGGAGTGGGAAGAGTGGACTAATCCAAACGCCTTGTGTTTTGTTCGTCCAGTCGTTTTCAATTAGGTTCGCCGTATGTATGACCACTCGAAGACCGTTGTCGTACCTCAAGATCATTGCCTTCGTGTGATGAGTGCCGAAGGCGTCGAACAATTGGGCGCCGAATAGGCGAACGTTAGGATAGGGTTGGGTCTGGTTTTGCATCTCTTTTGTGGCCAATCCGTCGCGTTTCGAGCCGTAGACTATCAGCAATGGAAGCGATCGGAACTGTTGGTCGTTTGGAGAGTCAAGAGATAAAAGTTATGCCAATTGTGTGCAAATGTCTTAGCAATAGTGCAATACCTGAGTCGGGTATTGATCCAAAAGCCAATCGATTTCAAACATGTAATTGAATTGAACGGACTCTAAGAGTTTGCCATTCGTTGGACTCAGTATTGTCTTCAAATCAATGGCCTTTCGCTTCAATTCATTGAATTTCTCCGAAATTCCGTTAACTTTCGTTAAATAAAAGCCCAAAATATTTGAGTCAATCGTTTCGGTGGTTCCGATGTCTTCGGAGTTCTTAAGCTTTTTGCGCGGATTTGGATCCGATTGAGAATCGCCGGTCACTTGAGAGCTCGTCTGGTCGTCAGTCGCCGTAAGTCTGGTCTTCCAATCAAACGGATGATCGAACTCTTGGAAGTGAATCGGATTCTTACGATAGCATTGATGGCCATATTTGCAGTTCGGCTTCGAAGACATTCGCGTCAATCGATTCCAAGCGTTCGGATCTAAACAATTGATTCGGTTTTCGACACAAATCGCCAAAAATTCAATTCAAATCTCATTCAAAACAATCTCTTTTACGACATCTGGTGTACAGTCGACACATGTTTTTGATTGAAAACTTACTACAAAATAGAGACTAAAAAGTAGCCACAGTACTTGTTAAAAGTGCTTGGTTAAATTGAAATTTTCTATCTATTTAATTTAATTAAACAAGTTGAGTTGAATTAAAATTTAAGTTCAATCAAAGACTTGGTAAGAAATGGCAAGTTCTTAAAAATAGATGAATTGAATATAAAATCAATAACTTTATTAAAAACTATATCTAAAATACAAACAAAACAATTGTTAAACTGTAATAAAAAACAAATTCAACAGCAATTGAATCAATGATTGGCGACATTCCAGGCCAGACACCGACGGACAGCTCGTTCCCAGTTCTCGAACTTCTGGCGATAGCCGTTATTCCAGTTATCTCTCGGAATAAACACTTTGTCTGCGACTCTCAAACTCGAGATGTGCTTCTTGTCGGCCCAGAAGCCAATGGCGAGACCGGCGAGGAAGGCGGCGCCCAATGAAGACATGTCTCGATGTGCGGCCCTCTCGACCTTCTTTCCGGTCAAATCGGCGATCAATTGGACAATGAAGTCATTGTTGGCGACCCCGCCGTCCACTCTGTCGGCGAATACAAACATCAGTTCAGGACTCGAGACAAGTCTGGTCCGCAATACTACCGGAACTGCTTTAACATCAGATCCGAATGTTCTTCTAAAATGATTTCATACATCTGTTTGACGCGAAAGCAAAGCGATTCCAAAATACTTCTAACCATTTGAGCCCTACTTGTGCTGTAAGTTGACAATACATTACGAAAATTAGTTCAAAATTCAAGCCATTAGTCAAATAAGTTATATCTAAGCTATCGATGCCTTGAGTTCATGCCTTGAGTTTATGCCGATGAAGGCAGTCGTCGCCCCGTTATCATTGATGGGCGCCTGTAGTCCCGAAAAGGCCGGAATAAAGAAGACGTCGTTGTTTGGGACGCTGTGCGCTAAAGCACTCGACTCTTTCAGATTGTCTATAAGTCCGATATTCTGTGCGAAGACAACTGCCGTTCCCGTGTCATATGAGGCGCCTTCGATCAGATACGTCGGCTTCTCTTCGTGGACTAACTTCCAGCCGACGACTGGATATAAACTAATGTATTGTTTGTATTGATATTCGGATTAGAAATGCAGTCAATATAACGGCAGTCAAGCAAACGCTTACCCCTTATATGAGGCGAATGGATGGACACCCGTATTGATATTGATGAAAGTGCCGGTGCCGAGAGTGCACTTTACGTCGCCCTCTTTGAAGCAGCACTCGCCGAACATAGCTGCCTGTTGGTCGCCCACCACAGCCCGGATTGGAATGGAAGCGCCGAATAGGTTGGCGGCTGTGCGGCCGAAGTCGCCGTTCGTGTCCTTAACGGTCGGAAGCATCGACGGCGGGATATTGAACATATTGAGCGCCCAATCCGCCCATTTCATGAGGAATGGGTCGTAGAATCCCGTAACACATGCATTGGACGGGTCGGTTGCGTGAACTTTACCGCCGGTCAACTTCCAGATGAGGTAACTGTCAACTGTCCCGTAGAGCGCGTTCCCCTCAACCGCCTTATGACGGATTAGTGGTATGTTTTGCAGAACCCAAAGGAATTTCATGACAACCATTCCGGTCGAGAACTTGAGTAGAGAACCGGCCAAATACCGGTTCGACCTACTGATCAGGTGCACCAGTTTGGCCCCGAATTTTAAGCATCTTATTCGATATGATTGGTTCCAATGACTGCACAACTGATCCGCTCGAATGTCTTTCCAAGTGATGAAGTTATGGAACGGTTCGCCCGTTTGTCGATCCCATGTCACGAATGTTCCTCTTTTTCAATCAAAACGTTTTATTAGATTTTAATTTTCAAATTCCAAACATTCCATACCTTAACGTCGATATACCAATGCATAGGATTTGAGATACACTTAGTTTCGCCGCTAAAGTCGATAAATGAGTTGAAAAACAATTTGAATAGAAATCTAAACCAAAGCATACATTCAATCGCCGTTTTGACGGACAGTTGGAATGCCTCCCAAAGTGATTGGGCGTCGATCTCACTATAGCCCAGTCGTGGACTTAATATTTCGATTTTGTTCACCGATTCGCCGATCACTCGACTTCTCTTATCATAGATATGACATCTGAAGAGTGATTCCAAATAAACCAAAACTTATTCCAAAATTACAATAAGTTTAGGAAAAATTGGGCGAAAACTGACCGAACATTCGTAGTTCCGATATCGACGACCAGAATGTACTTCGACTCGAAATCACCGGTTGTTTCATCACTAATGTTATTGCCAAGAGTTGGTTCAGTCGATTCACTCATCGCTCAAATTTGAATCTAATTAAAGAGTTTTGCGATTTTGAGCCAAAATTATTTTGCGTTAAAAGTGAATTGGGGCTCAAAAACGGGTTTTGCGAATAATTGCGAATAATTACCGATTTATTAATGGAAGGATTCAATGATAGTCTTTAGTCTTATTTGCTTTTATCGTTGGAATCATAATTAGATTACGGAATACAAGCCAAAAGACTTCCAAAATTGATTAATTAATATATAGAATCAAGATCAATTAAGATAGGCAGCATAAAGTATCTTGTTCATTTTAGCGACACCTACTCATTGCAACTTTGACTGACTGGAGAACCTGAGAAAATGAGTGAACAATAGGTTCTGATTCATACAAAACATGTAATTAACAACTATTTCGGATCGGATTTGAAATAATATTTACATTTTGTGAGGAATTAATTGAAAACACAAACTGTTGTTGTGTTTGAAATGTGGTTTCGCTTATCAGATGTGTTTATATCGCCACTCGAAAGGCTCAGATGAGCTTCACATCGACTCAGACTCGTTCCTCTCGTTCCTCTCATGCCTCTCGTGCCTCGCATTCACAATATACTGTATATAGCTATTCTTCGCAAATAAAAACCTCACCCCTCCAGTTCTGCCCTTATGACAGCAATTATACATAAAGTACAGTTCAGTTATCAAAACCAGTTCACGAATTATGTTTCCTTTTTATTTGACGTAATGCGTGAATTTCGACTGTACTTTATGTGTAAACGTTTTGTCATAGGGAAAGAACTGGAGGGGAGAGGTTTTTATTTGCGAAGAACAGCTGTATTTCAATACAGCGTACAGTACAGTGCAATTCCGCGCACAGCCTCTGTGCAGTGCACAGTCATGTGCAGTGTTTGCGCAATCGGCAGTTGCCTGCATGCCTGGGTTGCGAGTTGCCTGGGTGGTTGGGTGGTTGGGTGTTTGGGTGGTTTGATAGGGCAGAGCAGTGGTGACTTCGACGCACGTCAGAGCGAAGGCATACCGTTTTGGACTGAATGCACATGTAGTGCACAGTTAGCGCTGAAAGTGTGAAGAAGTCTCATATCATATGTTTGTCTAACACTTTGATATTTTCTGCATCACTTGAATCGACAACAACTGAATCGCCATTATCTCGAAGAAGTGAACGTCTCGGTTGAGTCAATCAATTGCAGAACTAGTTGGACGAGTGATGGCTAATCCGGAAATCGCTGGTTATCTCAATGGAAGCGTCAGTAAGTCGACGATTAACGGCAATTCTTCAGCCGATCGGAGCAAAGCGTGTGTTGTCTTAGGCGCGCAGTGGGGCGACGAGGGAAAGGGCAAACTCGTCGACATCTTGGCCCTCGACTCCGACATCGTCTGCCGGTGTCAGGTATGTGACGCGCATTCAATTCCTCAATCCTTTCAATTCACGAATATTCTGTGCAATTCTCGTCTCTATTGCTGTAATTCGAGTCAATGCTATCCTTCACTCAAACACTCGATTGACTCGAATATTGTATTTGCATTGAATTGGACGACATTTGGCGTATAATCTAAAGAATGTCTTGAATTGACGATTGTCTGGTTGTCTGTTGCGGTATAGGGCGGCAACAACGCCGGCCACACGATTGTGGTGAACAACGTCGAGTTCGACTTCCATCTGCTCCCGAGCGGAATCATTAACAACAACTGTATGTCAGTCGTCGGCAATGGAGTAGTCATTCATTTGTCGCAACTGTTGGACGAGATTCGCAAAAACGAAGCCAAGGGTCTGAAGAACTGGAAGGAACGGCTTCTGGTGTCAGATCGGGCGCATTTAGGTTCGGCACTCGCACTCACTTGCATTCGCACTCTATTTCTAACCGAAATACTGCTTTGATTTGAATTAGTGTTTGATTTCCACCAAACGGTCGACGGACTGCTGGAGAAGGAAAGGGGTCTGAAGAGCATCGGCACCACTAAGAAGGGCATCGGACCGACGTATGCGACGAAGGTATGTGCGTTCTGTCTGTCCATTGAATGTACTTTGAGTTGTGCTATCATTCCAAGGCGGGTCGCACCGGCATCAGAATGGCTGACCTGATGGGAGATTTCTCTTTGTTCGAAGAGAAGTGAGTTTTTCGATCGAATCATTCAAAAAAGAGTTTTCATTCGATTTTCTCAGTTTTTATCCTATTTTTCGTCGATTCCTCGCAAACCGGTTCTCATATTCCGTTTCTAGTCTTTTGATATTCGCTTCTAATCTAATCTCTTGTTATCCATTCGAAAGTATTTCTGTGTTTTGACTGCAAAAACATATTTTGGTCTAAACACTCAGAACTGATCGCGTCTTCGAAATTGAATTTCAGATTCCGGGCCCTTTCGGCCAATTTTCGCTCACAATTCCCAGACCTGAGCTTAGCTGTGGATGAGTCCGAACTCTCGAAATATCGGGTATTTTATATAAAGACGTTTTTTATTTTACATTAAAGTAATTATCGCTAATTTTTTAAAGAAATTTGCGGAAGACATCCGGCCCTGTATTACCGATACCGTGTCATATCTGGATAAGAGTATGAAAGCCGGGAAGTCGGTGCTCGTCGAAGGCGCCAACGCCACGATGTTGGACATAGACTTCGGTATAATTGCATTTACGCCGAATTTGGGAAAATTTATATTAAAATTCATGAAATGTTCGATCGATAGGAACCTACCCTTTCGTCACTTCTTCGAACTGCACTGTTGGCGCCGCCTGCACGGGTCTGGGCATACCTCCCCGTTATATCGGCGCTGTCTATGGAGTGGCTAAGGCTTACTGCACTCGTGTAGGCGACGGCCCTTTCCCGACAGAACTGAAGGATCAAATCGGCGATTATCTGCAGACAACCGGCAAAGAGATTGGCGTCACTACTAAACGCAAGAGACGGTGCGGTTGGTTGGATGTCGTGCTTCTCAGATACTCGCATATGATTAACGGCTTTTCTGCGTAAGTACTCATCATTTAATTAACACTACATTTGAATAATTGACGGTTTGGTGAATAGTTTGGCCATAACTAAGTTAGACATCCTGGATGAGTTCAAAGAGATCAAGATTGCAACTAGCTATGTTCTCGATGGCAAGGAGTACACTCACGCGCCGCCCGGTATGTCCGCATAGATGGCGAATATTTTATTTATTTTTATGTTTCGTTCGACAGCTAATGCCGCAGATATGGCCAAAGTTGAGGTGAAGTACATAACAGTAGAGGGCTGGCAGACCAGTGTCGCGAATATTCGCAAATTCGCCGATTTGCCGAAGAATGCTCAGCAATACATCCGTACGGTTGAGAAACTGGTGGATGTGCCGGGTATTGACGCGATTTATTTCAGTTCATCTCATTTCTACAACTAATGCATTGTTTGCTTTCATTTCTCATTTCTTTCAGTCAAATGGGTTGGTGTCGGCCCTAAACGCGAAGCGATTATTAAAGTGTTTTGATTATAATTTTTGCGTTTGTTTTATCGATTATCTAGTATTTTGTTAGCAATCTATTCGTTAATTTAATGACATTTTCAATGACGTACTACTCGTGATGTTTATTATAACAAATGAAAGAAATATTTTCAGATCTGGTATCCGAACTCGACTTTTAGAAAAGGGGTTTCGCTTTTGAATGCAATTTACGGTAATTTGAATGCATTTCCCAAACCGTTTGGCTGTCGTGTGAGAGCACATAGTTATGAAATAATTCAATTGATTACTACTTTTCGATCGATTAGAATTGAATATTTTTTTGACAGTTGTATTCCACGAAACTAAACACTAAACAGACGTATAATTATATACTTATTATGCACTTTAGTACTGCATTCACTCGATTCAGCTGAAAATCAACTGATATTGTACTAATTACTTCTAATCTATCAAGTTTATTTTTACAATATTTCAATTCATTTCCAATCAATTCTAAACAGCATTGCAGCGATATTATATAATTGTTGCAAGCTGCAATTTCAAATAAACAATATTTTATCAATGATCAATATAGATATTAAACATGAGTTTATGGATTTTATCTATATTTGTTTACACCATGACAAATTTTTGAAACTGTTTAGCGAATGCATTACTAATTTTAACAATTAAACAAATTTTCTCAAACTCTCACACTATTCGAAAAACAACTGTCTATTAGGTCTAACCCTTTATCAGCGAAGTTGTCGTTAAATTTGCGAAATGTTTTATTTCTATATAAATTTAATCAAATTTTTATTCACATTTTTTCTCGAAATCTCTATAGTATTTCTGAGAGCAGTTTCGGCGCTCTTTTGTTACAAATGTTTTGTTGATTTTAGTATTAAATCAAACTTTTTGTTTGTTTGAAAATCTCATTTTTAAAGAACTCAAACACTATATCTGTCTATACTGTGCCTTAAACTCTATGTCCGGAAAAACAATTTTCAAATTTGGCAAAAGTTTCTATTAATTTAGGTTTTTATTATCGTAACTCGAGTTTTGTTTAATGAAATTTTTGAATAATATAAAAACATTTGTGATTTTTTGCAACTTTTATCACATTTTTAAATCGAGAAAATTCCTTAGAGAAGAGATGAGACTTTAGAAAGAATTTACGAATTTTCTCGACTATTATAACAATTGTTTGTAATCCTCTCTCTGTGTGCCAGCAAATAATGTAAACACTATTTTCGATTAAATAAAGTTTTGTTGAATTTTTTGAATTTCAATTCAAGTCTAAACTATTTTTATTGTTTACTGATAATGGAATTAAAAATGTATTAAACGTCGATTTATTGGATAAAAACTTGTATATAACGGCAAAACTGATTTATTTGCCTATGTAATGTATCAATATTTCAGCTATACTGTACAACACAATCCAGATGACATTTACCCGTATTAATACACTAAATACTAAATTAGAATAGACTAAAATTTAGTGTCAAGATGCTATACATACAAACAATTCATACACCGAAATTACCAACCGTTCACTAGTATTGTATTTTCGTATTATTGTATGCAAGTCAGAGAATATGGTACATATTACAGATATTAAATTGCAATAAATTATACGCAAAATTAAAGCTGATTAGTAGTTATGCATAATTACTAGGCATTCAAAAAGTCAAATATTCGAAAATATGACGAAATATTCGGAAATAATGTCAGATATGTTACTCTCTATTAGTATTGATTTCATATTATGTTTAGAAATACTTGAGAACTGGAAAATCACTCATCAGTTTAGGTCTCGATGTATGAGATATATTACAGAAGAACTATATAAATATACTGTAAATAAGTTTAAGTATAATTATAAGAGGTTATTACAGATTTTATTCGGATTTTGTTAGAATCTTGGTGAATTGTATAGTTTGATATATTAAATAATCAATATATAATTCAGTAAATTGCTTTTCTAAATAGGTTACTGGTTGCATTCTAAAGAAGGTTTAACATAACTCTAGATTTGCACTTGATAATATTTGTTTTAGAGATCTCATTAGGAGTTGCATTATGCAATTCGAATCAGATTTTTAAGCTTGATAGTTTTCGAGATATTCAAGATCGAAATTTCGATGTCTATGGGAATTTACCAAAAATAGCCATTTTCAACCCCCGATTTGAATGCTTTCCCCCAAATATTTTTGGATGAAACTTTTTTACGAACATCTACTAAGCATAGGGATGTTTTCTAGTTAGGTCTCAACTTGCATTCAAGACATTTTTTGAAAATTAATAAATAAAGCTTTATATTGCAATGACATCTAAACTGACACAGTCCACTGCCACATGGTGTTAAAATAAACTATTAGAAAATGAGTTTTTAAAAATTACTTATGACGTTATATTTGCATTTTATTAATGTATTATATAGAAAATATTATATAATGCAAATTACCACCAATTTTTATATAAGAATCCTTATGTACACAGATATTTGTTGTTAATAAGTTACATTTCCAACATTCCGCAAATTGACATTACAAGTTATATAAGTACAATATAAAAATTTTATTCTTTATGGCAACTATTACAATAATAATAATTTCGATTTTGATCAAGTTTTTAGTATATAAATAATATACAAATACAATTACTAAGCGTTTAGATTAGTATCAAATAATCTTATTTTCTTATGGTTAATTTTTAACACCATGTGGTAG
>JAQIXC010000696.1:0-21324 GCA_034697605.1 Metabelba pulverosa | reverse complement strand
CAGTTATGCTTAACAATCACCGAATTTAACCGTTCGCTACGGCCGAACGGCCTGCCATACGCAGCTAATTTTTGGTAGACGTGATGTTTGGACGTATATCTTTAATTTGGCATGCAATTAAACCCGAGATTCAATATAACAGTTGACCCCGTCGACCTGTAAGTATGAAGGAGTTGTTTTAAGTTAAAATTTATTTTTACACAGATTATCAAAGAATGGAAAATTTTAAACTTTGGAATTTATTTTTATTAATTTTGAAATTGTTTTAAATTTTTATTCAAGGTAAAAGGTCATTTCTCATAGAAAATACGAAAAATATTTTTTAATATCCTTCTTGAATTAAAAATTAATTAAACCTGATAAATGTTGTTAGATAGTAATTAGTATGCTTAAAACTTTTTCCAGATTTGACTCTAAATAGCGCATTGTTAAGACATGGTATTGTCTTTTTTATGGGATACATTTTCTCCATCATTTAAAACTTCATTTTTAGTGAAGCAATTAAAAAATCAAATATGACAAAGTCTAATATGGTCTAAGTATTCGAAGTTGTCATATTCGACGTTGACATTTTCAACTGTCATTTTCGACTTTGTCATATTCGACAGTGTTATATTTTATTTTTTAATTGTTTCAATAAAAATGAAGTTTTAAATGATGGGGAAAATGTATCCCATAAAAAAAGGCAATACCCTGTCTTAACCGGCGATGAGCAAGTTACTTTTTAAAAGTAACTTTCTAGCATAGTAGTATTGAATAAAACTAAATAATAATGTATTTTCCAAAAAATTTAAGCAAGTTATTCATATTATTTAATGTGTTATTAAATATTATCGGTTAAATTTGATGAAAGACAATTGATAACCAAAAAAAGATTTCAATGAACATTAATAGAAATCAAATAAGATATTATTGAATGCGTATATTTGGGCGCAATTCAACACTAATTTCTAGCCTATCACGTGATAGGTTTACTCATCTCCATTTACTCAAGACTCTTTACAATGCGCTATTTAGAGTCAAATCTGGAAAAAGTTTCAAGCATAGAAATTAGACATTATAAAAAATTATTATCACTTACTTAATTATTGATATACGTTATAAATATAATAAGTTATGTGGATATTTACAAGGTGCATTTATAATTTTCACACACATACTAGTAATAGACATTTTAAAAATATTACATTTATAAATCAAACAAAAAATCCGGACTTATTATAAATATAAAATAAAATCTAAAAAGGTGAATCAAGTTTATTAAAAATTTTCAAGTCGCTTTTTTCATGGAAATATTAAGTTACAAATGCATGATATGTATTGATACCTTAACGAGTGTACAGTGTAAAGTTGTGCCGTACTGTTCGAGTATGAAATCGTTGAACTGTTTAAATTAGATTCATTTGTTTGAGAAAATCAAAGTTCCAATTCATTTGTCTCGAGTGACTCGGTTTTGAATGACTGACTCGGAGTCGACAGTAGTATTGGATTTCAATTACTCTTTTTGTTTCTATAAATAACACAATTAGAAAGACTTTACTCAAGATTTTGATTTGTAAATCCTGTTTAATCTATATATTTTAATATGCAGTAATCAAATAATAAATACCAGTATAAGTATAATGGTAATAGTAAAATATGTCAATTGTGGCTGGTTTAGAAATGGAAAGAAGCAGGATCAATTCGCACTTCGACTACAACAACAGTAGCAGTTATCACGTGAATGTGTCGAACCCAGTGAGCGCTCTGTCGTCGTTCGGCTACAACACAGCCGCCGATCAGGCGTTCAATGCTATGATTCAGTGCCACTCGGAATCGATTTACGAAACGTCGGCTCGACTTCTGTTTATGGCCGTCAAGTGGGCGAAGAACCTGCCCTCCTTTGCCAATCTTACTTTTAGAGATCAGGTATCATGATAAAATGAGAAATAATAATTAAATTCGAAACTAGCTCTAACCCAGATCATTTATTAATGCCGTTTAGGTGATACTATTGGAAGAGTCTTGGGCCGAGATATTCCTCTTAAGCGCAATCCAGTGGTGTCTACCTCTGGAGAAGTGCCCGATGTTCTCCATCAGCAACATCCCGGACGGCGCTAACCACTCGTCCGATATTCGCGTTCTCAATGACGCGCTCAACCGATTCCGGGGCAGTGGTGTAGACCCGGCAGAGTTCGCCTGTTTGAAGGCACTCGCGCTCTTCAAACCAGGTTTTACGCACTTCTTCTCATTTACCCAAACTATACGCGCCTTTAATTACTGTTAGTAACATAACTTGCTTCATTACTACCAAGTTCGTTTTGGCAGAATATTTATATTTTAACTAAATTACACAGAAATATTTGCCTAATGAATCATGCATTTTTTTAGATATTTATTATAATTGATTTATTAGAGGCCAGAGGTCTTAAGGATATTAATCGAATTGAGCACATGCAAGATCAAGCACAATTAATGTTATTGCAACATGTTAAAGCTCACAATCCAACAAACCCTACAAGGTAAATATGAATAAAGTATTATGAGGTACAGTAAAGTAAATAGAAAGACAATTTTAAAAACACTGCAAGTTGTATCCATTTGTATTTTAATATTTAAATTAATTAAACAGAGACTAAATTAACTAACCAACTACTTTATCATTGCTAAATTAACATCAAATGCAAAATATTTGACAAACTTAAAATACTCATCTTTATAACCTTCAACTTAATTGATAACATATTTTAATTCTTATTTTTACAAATATACACAAATTTTAATCCTAAAGGAATTTCAACTTAGCGCAAATTATAAAGAAACATGGCGCAATTTTGCAAATACTATATTTTTATTGACTGTATTTTTAAAGGTTTGGTCGATTATTACTATCATTACTGTCTTTGCGAATCATTTCTGCCGATAAAATAGCAGACATTTACTTTCAAAGGACTATCGGAAGTATTGAATATAAATTAATTTAAACATTATTTGAAGTAATGCTTATTAAGTACATTCTTATCTATTTTAGGTACTCCAATGGAAAAGCTCTTGTGTGACATGTTCAAATGTTGAACAAATATTTAGAATTGACTTTTAATTTTATCGATAATTTTATTATCCAAACTGAAAACTGATTTGCATCTGTTTAATATAATTTTCAAAAGTTAGCTTAAAAATTTGCTTATATTATAACATTTATCTAAAAACAACTTAAAAATTTAAAATTAAAATTAAAATTCATCACTTAACATATTTGATGTTTTTATTCAATATTTATATATTTATGCATGTTATTGCTCTAAATTATTAATGAAATTTATTTATTTTTTTGAATTAATGCTATAAATAGATTTTTAAAAAATATCATATTATTAGATTTATTAAAATGTTACCAGGTTTACAAAAAAAATCAAAAGAAAATACCCATGGTAGGCTATTGTTGACTTATAGCTAAAATTTATTTATTTATTACCGGTAGTTATTTTTATTATATATAACATAAAAATTATTTAATTTAAATCGAATTTTTAATTAAACTGCTATAATTATTAATATTTTTCATTATTTTGTTATTGTTTTATTTATATTTAGAAAATTTACTAAAAAAATACTAGAAATTATATCTAATCTATATTTATAAAATTAATAATTGCAAATGAACAGTTAAAAATTAAATAACAAGTAGGCGCTGTACGTAATTTTATAGACAGAGATAACTGAATTAAATTAATTGCAATAATAAAAACAATTTAAGAAATATATATGACTTTTGAGACGAAATGCTGAGCCGTTTCGCGTCCACTAAACCAAATAAACGAATAGTGGAATACATTTCAGTAATTAAGTAAATTATAAACAATTAACAAATAGTAACTATAGATCTGCTTAATTTAGAATAAATTAATGTTGAATAATAATATAAAATCTAGCATCTAATTCAATAAGTATAATCTAATTTACTATAAAATAATTTTTATTTAATTAGTCAATAGCAATTAAACCTGATATTTGTTTTGTTTTATTTAATAAATTGTTTTAAATGTAGAAATTTTCTTAAAAATTAATAAAAACAATTCAATTAAGTAGTTGAGTAGAAAATATCAAATGTCAGCAAACAATGTGCCCGTATTACTAGCATTTCGAAAATACAATTTGCATGCTACAGTGTTGCAGTGAAGTATCCTTTACGTAAACTTATCTTTAAACATTTTTATATCATATTCACTTTTATCATTTAAAAATAACATAATTGTTATAATTAAACTGCATATTTTAATTAAATATAAATTTTAGTTTAATAATTAATACAAATTAAAAATGTTTAAAACCAGTAAATGTTCATGTTGATCATTTGTATTATATATAATGTTAAGTAAATGTGAATTATTTTCTCAAATATTAATCGAAAGTTTGTGAGTTATGTTGAGTAGACTATTACGTCAGTGATGTATAATTACATGACTTAATATAGAGATAATAGTGACGTCCGAATAGTGTTGACTCTTCTCACTCGTGAGTCTATTTAGAAGAATGAGTAGAAGTTGTTTAGTATAGAGCGGTTGCAGTCATTCGAAATAAATCTGATTTCGATTGCATCTAATTGTCATTAATCTAATAAATAATAGTAACGATTATCTCTCACATCAAATCATTTCCGGTCTCGCAATACATTTTAATGCAAACATTTGACAAAACTTTCTATATTTCCTATATATTGTCTCTGTCTCTGAGAAACGCAATATTTACCGACACTTCATGTTTTTAACATGTAGCAAATTACATTTGGCCCATGAGTTGACAAATTTCTTTATTTTAAAACTTTAATACAATGTTTGAATCTGTCATCAAAGAAACAATATCATTAAATTAATTCTCTTTAGTTTTTGGTTTTTGGAATAATCTTTGGTCTATTATGATTATTTTACAAAATTAACAATGACACTTAAAATTAACTTTGAATAAAAATATAAAATAATTTTAGATTTGAGTTAAGGCAGCATTAATATTGCATAACATAGAATATGGAAATTTATAAATTCGGCTTGTATTAACTGTTTCTAGTTAATAATTCAATTTAATAATTTTAATTATAACTTATAACAATTTGTAAAAATTATATTTAGTACTAATTATTAATAGCTTATAATTTAAATATTTCAAACAAATCATGATAATCGGTTGAAAAATCAACAAACTAAAAAAATTATTTTAATAAAAGGCGTCACAGTAAAAATTTTATAACATACACAATAAAAAATGTAACTATGCATATAAATAGTTTGAGAAAAGTTTAAATATAAACATTTTAATTATTGCAAATATAATTACTTGGTTATTAAACAAAATTAAAAAATCATGTTTAAATAACAAGCTTACCTCAAGTATTTTGACATATAAATGATAGGGTATCTTAAACTCAATTTTAGTAGAGTTAATATACAATCTTTCCAGAAAGTATCACGTTCTCTACAGCACTTTCTCGAAAAGAAGGTTGCCCGATTTTGTCAAACATTCAATTTGTTCAGAATCCACCCACGCAACTTCTGACCAGAGCAATTTTGAATATGTTGACTAATATAAAAAAATTAACACTAAATGTCATTTACATAAAACATAATGGACAAAAAGTAAAATGCTTGTTTATTTACAATAAACTAGTAAAATTCGTAAACATTCTAAAGCAAAATTAAAATAATTTAAATTTTAAAACACTTTACTTTAATTTTTAAACAATAAAATAAATAAATTGCAAAAATTATAAACTATAAATTTATTATTAATATGCAAAAAAAAACACTGTTCAACGATAATTTATAAAGTTTGTTAAAATCGGCCAACCCGTTTTCGAGAAATTTAGACCTTGCTACTTTCTGGAAAGATTGTATGTATACAGTATGTACAATTTTATAAGTGTTAAATCCTTGAAATTACAATTATAAATTTTATTATTTTATAATAAACCTTTTTACATTTTCTTGCTTATTATCTTATAAAAATAAAGTTTTAAAACTCGCATTAAGATATCACATTTTAAATTGTATATTGATTTTAATTTTTTAAGCAATAATTTCTAGTATAATGAATAATTAAATAATGTATAGTTAGTTTAAACATGATTTACAGTGTTATGACTTATTTGTGACAAAATGTCAATAATAATAATATTTGTTGACATGTATTGGGATTACATTACTACACGAAAACTAGAAATTTGTGATAATGTTTTGATAAGTTAGCAGTAATAGAGCAAAGGTATAGACAGACACTTATGTTAATGAGTAGTTGCAATCAATTAGATGTCAAATAATTCCTCAATGAATTTGAATGCATTTTATCATTTCTTTCCGCTTTATTCGCTTCATAAGCAATGCCGAGCTTTCACTGCAAGACTGTGGGAGTCGAGAGTGAGTGGAGAGAGAAAGAGAGATAGAGTGGAGAGTGAGTGGAGAGTGAGTGGAGAGTGAGTGGAGAGTGAGTGGAGAGTGAGTGGAGAGTGAGTGGAGAGTAAGCGGAGAGTGAGTAGAGTCGCGCACATCGGAGCTGAAGCTGTTTTTTGCGTTCGGATCGCTTCTGAGGTATTCGCTTGAGATAGAGCTGAGATGAGCTCAATCTTCGACAAACATCTTCTCTCTGGTCTGCAGTCGCTTCAGTCACTGCAGTCACTACTCTATACTTAGTTACCTATAACTGCTTCAACTCATCACTGCAAGTGATGTCAAACAAACCCAAACTCTTTGCTCTTCAATACAATTAAATGATTTAGTTATTAAGCATTGGAATTGAAATTCAAACGTTTAACTAAGCTAATTGGGACAGGTTAAATGAAATATGAAATACTAACCCAGCAAATCTTTTGTGAAATCTTTTCAAATGGATAAACTATTTCGAACATCGATTTCGATTTATTGCTTATTGGCAAGTATAATTAATTGAATATTTGACAATTTTATTATATATTTCAATCAATTTTAAATGACATATATTATATGTAAACTTATATTACTTTTTACATCTATATATAAATTTAAATAAACAAATTCAATGTTTAATTAAATTACGATTTATTGTTTAAATTAAAGCAGCATTGTAGTCTTTATTTAATAAAAATTAATACATTAAACTTTAGAGTAAAATTATTTACCGGTATAGATAATACAATTACCAAACAACTTATAAAAAATAATAAAGTTAAATAAATTAAAAATTAGATAACTTTAAACACTTTATGTAAAATATTTAAATATGAGAATTTCATATTAATAAATAACGTTTATTTATTTATATGTTATCTTAAATTTATATTGCAAATAAAACCTGATTTGTAAACAGGATTTATTTTTAATCTATTATTAATTTAATACACTATCTTTTATTTAAATCCCTTTAAACAAAAAAGACTATTAATATTAAAGTAACTTCAATACCAAATATATTAGTATATTCTCTAATAGAGTATATACTGTGCAGTATATTAGAAATGATTTATGCGTTTAATATATTGTTTTGAATTTTAATCAAATAATTTAGTAAATATATGTATACTACGAAATACTTATAATACTGAAATAAGTTATTTCAAAAACAGATCTTGCTATTAAATATTATATTAACATTAAATGTTTAAAAATATAAAGAATTATGTTAATATGCTTGAAATTGAACTAAATATAGCATTCTACAATTGAACATATTGATATTATTTTAATATCTGCACTCCAACTTGGTGGTGATATTTAGAATTATAAACTCATATTACAGTACATGTATAGACTTTGCAAATTAACTCTAAAATAAATAAATTTACCTAAACTGTTGAGAAACGAGTCATTTGTGAATTAGAGGAATTAAAAATTTATACTACTCTCACGAGTCGGTTAATGAGCAGTAATGGCTCGCATTTGCCATTTATTTGCTATAAAACAAATAATAATTTTTAATAAGAAATTGTCAACAAATTGTCGAACAAATCGCCGCAATTAACGCTTAAAGGAAAATGAGCGGTAGATTCAGTTTAATTATTGCCCACTTCCCGAACCTAGGGACCACGATGGAACTCATCGAGATAAACCATAGTCATCATTGGGCCACGCACATTTCCCAGGCATTTAGGCGCTAGAGGGGGTCAAAGTCGAAAATTTCAATTAAGCGAGTAATAGATCAATTTCGACTAATTCGAGGATGCTAATTCCGAATATATCAATAGAATTTGCGAAATATTTAAAAATATAATATTATATTATCATATAAATATAAATATAATAACAGTATATAAACCAGTTGACATAGAATTTGGCCCACGTTTCACCTGCGAGTTATCATGCTTATTGAATAGAGAACATCGCAATGAACAACATTTGATGCAAAATTTTAAGAACCAGCTCTAAGGCTTGGTAGTCATAGCTACAAAAGATATCAAAAGCTTCTATATATTCAATTACATTGTGTTGAAACAGGTTAACAGGCACTTAGTATAACACACAGTTAACACATTTTAAAACACTATTACAGCCATAGATAATGAGACTTAATATCTGCGTACTTTTTGTAACTGTCAATACCACGCCTTAGAGCTGGTTCTTAAATATTTTCAGTCATTTGTATTAGTTTAAAGTTTGCAGGGCAAATAGTTTACCCGCTAGAGGGCTCTAAATTATGGAATTTCAAAGTTGTAGTATATGACATATATACATTAAATTCTACTAAATCGAACATGCTGATTACGAATATAATATCAGATTTGATATATCTCATTAACTATAACTTGAAAACTATTAAAGCTAGATCATTTTAACTTTCACCATTCGAGTCAGGATGCATTTCCAACCGGAAACACGTATAATGTTAAGTTTTGATTTTTGATTTTTGACTTTTTAATTTTAATTTTAATGCGATTTTGGTTGAAGTTATAGCGCAGTTATAGTTGATTTATGTACTTTATAAAGTGTAACTTTTTACTTGACAAGACGATTAAAAATGTGTACTGTATATTTAATAAGAAAGCAGTAATTTTCGAATATATTTGTTGTTACAGTTTAAAGTACAATTAATTTGCGCTAAATCTAATAAATCTAATCATCATTTAATAAAATTTCAATATTTCTGTAAATATATTATTTTTAATATAAATATAAACATGCACTATAGGGCTAACTTTCTAACTTTATCGTACACGTAAAGTTAAAATTTCGTAAGTCATTTTTAAAATTTAAAATGGAAATGCCACGGGGAACTTTTTAAACTTTTATTATTTAATTTCTAAAGGGTTTCGAACACTATTCTCAGGGCTTATCGGTTGGCCATTAATATTGTTTAACATACAGTGTTCGCAGAAATGCCGGAACAGACATAACAAAATACCATTTTAATAAACTTGGATGCACCTTTTTTTAATTTACCACTTTTAATAAGTTTTTAATTACAAGAGATAAGATTTTCCAAATATCTTATTAAATTTTATTTAACAAATCTTGATTTTTCTTGCTTTTAATCTTACTTTTAATCTTTTCTTGCTTTACATTTCATCTATTAATTTTAATTTTTAAAATAATTATTCAAGTGTACACTTATTTAATTCATAATTTCTAAAATTACTGTAAGTTTAAAAACTTTGTTTGATTATTGCTGAAAGTTATAGTTAAAAACAATAATTTGCAATGAATTAAATAAATGCACTTGAATAATTGTTTGTTGAATTAAAATTAATAGCTGAAATGTTATAAGTTTAAAAATTATCTTATCCATGTATAAAGTAAAGAATAATAATATTAAGAATAAATATTAAAATAAAGCGAATTAAAGCGATTCCGTTACTCTTTAATCATGATTAATGATTAAAAGAGTCATAAATTAATCATGACACATAATTATCTACCAGAATTCAATCCCTTAAAATCACAACTAGTGCTCAAATACGAGTTCTCACCATGATAGTTTTTATACATTGCAATTAGCAATAAAAATAACGTCAATCGTGTGTGCAATTTTAGTTATAAATAATACAGTATATATTAAAATATTTATATATATTTCACGTTACTTTTTGTTTTTGTTAACTTATTGTTATTACATGCTGCATAGAGTTTATGTTAATTTTATCATGTCCAAATTTTTAAATCTTAGAAAAGTTTAACCTACAGTATTTTTGCCCAAACTTTGCAAAGCTTCTCATAAAGTTCGTAGCATAACATCATAGTCTTAATACTACAGGGTACTGGTTTTTATTTATATTATAGTCTAAAAATTTTGTAAATAAATACATTTTTGTCACTTCACAACGTTATTATTTGCATTGGTTAGGTTTTCTGGCTAGGTTTGACATCACTGGTCTAACTCGTAGGTTGTAGTAACATGTGTAAACGATTTTCGATTTCAATTTGATATAGGATTAAAGCTTACGATGTAACTAACCGTATTTGCCACAATTTAGCGGCGAATGACCAAAAACGCGACTGTGATAAAATACGGCATTTGCAAAGCAGTAGTTAGACGGCAAAGTTGCACAGTACATTTGCATTGCACACTGCTATGCAGCGATAACACAACGCGTTTTATATCAATTCAATGCACAGCAAACGCCGTATTTGACCGATGATTACGGCCCCGCGTCTGGCCATTCGCCGCTAATTGTGTTCGTAATGATTATAAGCTTTAATTTAATACCGAATTGATTTCAAAATTCGTTTACACACCGCAGTGATGCCTACGAGTAAATACAATGGTGCTATGACATGGTGCTAAGCGGATAGCGTTGCAAAGTTACGGCAAAAACACTGTAATCGGTTCGAATGGTATGAAAATTTCAAGCAAGGTTGATTAAATGTTTTTGAGGCAAACTTTTAAAGAATTTTCTACTAGATATGGGGACAATATTCCAACTATTGCTCATAAATAAATTTAGCCTTGTTGTTTTGTCAATTTTATTATACGTTATTTATTTAAAATTTTTCATATAAATAATATTTTCCACAAAATGTACACTAAAAGTTAATTCAATAAAGGTTCTCCCTATTTATTATACAAAATACATTACACAAAATATTATCATACTTAATTAAAAAATAGTAATAAAAAAAATGTATAAGATTACTCTGACCTATACATGCGTGGGTGGATTTTTTAAAAGTTCCAATTCTATTGAAGTTTGAATTCAATTTAATTAAAGTGTGCATGGTAGATCCAAATATCGAAATATAGAGATATGGATAAATTAATCGTTATGTTTGTCTCAAAAATCTCTAAACACTTGGCATTTATTTTATGTTAATTTAAATATTTATTTTCAAAATTATAAATCAATTAAAAACTAAAAGTTTTAAAACTAAGTTTAAGTATACTTACTCGTTGGGATGATAGGGATGTGTAAACGATTTTCGCTTCAATTTGATATCAAATTAAAGTTCTGGTTATTAATAACAACATTCGACACAATTTAGCTGCAAATGGCCAGACGCGCGGCCGTAATCAACGGTCAAACTCGGGGTTTGCTATGCAGTGGTTAAGCGGTAAAGCTGTACAGTACATTTGTACAGTGTACTGCTATGCATTGCTCTCTGCTATGCAGCACTAACATAAGCAGCAACACATAGCGTATTGGCAATTCAATGCATAGCAAACCCCGAGTTTGACCGTTGATTACGGCCGCGCGTCTGGCCATTCGCAGCTAAATTGTGTCGAATGTTGTTATTAATGACCAGAACTTTAATTTGATATCAAATTAAAGTCGAAAATCGTTTACACATCCCTATCATCCCAACGAGTTAGTTTATTTTTTTTTAATTAAGTGGCTTGGTAATTTTTTAAACTTCTAAAATAAATATGCAAACTCTTGTTAAAATAAAATTTATACGATACCATGCAATTATTTGTTGCAGAAAATATATTTAAAAATAACATTTGTGTAACATAATTGTAAACATTTTAATTATAATTTACTAATCATTTTATTAAGTTATTTTAAACAGTGTTATAGCAATTAAAAATTATTTTTTAAATGCATTAAATGCATAATAAATTACATTGATATTTATAATAATATTATTGCACTTATACTTGTAGTAAATTATACTTTATTAGCTTAATAATAAGTACCAACTAGTATAGAGTTAAAAATATATTATTAATTAATCATTTAAAAATAAATCTATAAATATCATTTGGAGTCTATCAATATCTATTTTGTTACTTAGATATAGACATCTTAAGTACATATAGAGATATAGAGTAAAAACATTTTAAATGTCAATTTGAATTAGTTTTTCTCAATTAAATATTTTTACAAAAATATCTTTGAAGTGGAGATTTATAAATTTAACAAACTTTTGTGAAGTATTTGTTAGAATTGTTTTACTTTTAATTTAAAACCCGTATTGAAGTGTAGATTGTTTTTGAATTAAGTTTTGCTTTCAATAGTTGTATTCATTATGTGTTTTGAGCAAACAATTCGTCTTTTGCTCCGATAAAGTAAACATTAATTTATTGGATCCAAACTTAAAGCAATTGAATTATTTCTTATTAAATGACGTATTCTTTTAGTGAATATTGGATTCCAAGAACTAATAATAAAACTGATTATTGTTTTTGTTTTAATATAACAATTAATGATTTGAGTCAATAGTATGCGAATAACTTATCTATAAGTTTACTCACAGTTAAGAAAAATACAAAAAAGCAAAATATTTTTCAAAATGTTTTTATTATATAAAACATTTTGTTTACCGGTACTACTTTGCTTTCTACTTTGTATTTACTGAATATAATATAAATTAACATTGGTAACTAGTTTATTTAATATAATAAATTTTAAAAATATAATATTTTAGTTTTTGTAAATGTAAACATTGTTATTTGTAATAAAAATCAATAATAGAACTATGATAATTTAATTATAGTTAACATCAATATTTCAACTATCATTGCATATATGTACAAAATAAAGTCTGCAAATAATTTTACTATTATATATATTTTAAATATAATTAAAATGTCTTGATACATTTGGGGATAAACTTCTTTAAATAATAAATATGCTGTATATTATTAATACTGTAACAAGCAAATATCAAACTAAATATAAGACGTCTAGCTTTTAATATTGTACTAGTAGTAATTGAAGGAGTTTTTAGTTAATTATTTAAAAATAATAAGTTTGTATAATTATAGATAATAAGTGAAATATTGAACAATTTAAAATTAATCTGATACTACAATTTATTTGTAATTAACAAGGTAAGTTTAGTAAGAATACCTTTGTTTAAAATGGTATTTTTGTTTTACAAAACCGAAGGTCTATTTATCTAATTATTTATCTAATTTAACAAGTTCAATGAGCACATTAAATAAATTAAATTATAATTTATCATGCTGAAATTCAAGTGTATTTATTATGTAAATATATTTTTAAATCTATTTTTTAACAACAAAAATATCTATATAAATACTTGAATCTGTATGAATCTATATGAATTTTATGTTCATAATTAATAAATTTAAAAAAATAGTTATCAACCGTTTCCGTACTGTTTATATAAATTATAAATTATGTGATTTAACAATAAAATAAAATTTGCTAATAAATTGTATTGTGAAAAATGCACCCAATCTAACAGAAAATTTAATAATTCTGATTTATACAATAGTCAAAAACTTCATTTATATATACGATATAAATATTAATATATAAATAACAATCTTATCATATCAGTAACATGAATAATATCATATTAGCTGCATGATACAAACATCTTGGTCAATATAAAATCCATAAATTAATTAAATCTACGGACAAGTTGTAAATACTGAGTTGTATAGTAGGAGTAGGAGTGGCATGGTGGGTTTAATTTTATTAATTACTTCTTCTAAGATAAACTTGCTGAGATTACTTCTTCTTCAAATAAATCAACATGCTGTTAAAGGTTTGCGCCCACAGCTTTCCTTACACAATATGTTAAATTATCTTGTTAATTAAACTAATAAGTATACTTCTCATTTAATGTTTTATAGCAATATAAAATCTGATTATTTATAATCAAATTATAAAATTATCTTTTTGCATCAACTTGTTAATCGGAAAAAATAAGAAATTTATTTTTTATTATCTATTTATTCTATTATCAAGTCAAATAGGTTTTGCTAACTTTAATACAGTAAAAGAAAATAATAAATTTAGCATTCTAAAATTCCAATTACAATTATAAATTTGCTCGTTACCTAAGTATACACATTTATAGTAAGTTATATATATAAATTAATATTTTCAATTTTTATAATTTAAAATAATTAAACACATTAGTTATTTGTTATTCTAGTGTAATAGTTAATAAAATTCTCGATTCTTTTTTCAATTTCTGCATTTTTAAAAAACATGTTTATTCCTATTTAGGTCCATTCCATTTTAATCACTTAAATCATAAGACATTTACAAACATATCTACATATTTACATGATTGTTTTGAAATTTAATAATTCCTAAATTCTTATAGTAAATGAAGACAAAAATTAATCTAAAAACTAATTTCCGATTTTTTCATATGTTATGTTAGTTTAGGAAAAGTAGTTCTAAAGCCGAGGCCACCTATAAAATGCATGTTATTTATTAGTGTTTATTATATTCAATAGGAACTTTTAGGAACTATTTTATCGTTTTGACCCGCTTTGCTCATAATTATAAATCATTTATATATTTTTTAAAACATTTTATTTCTTTATTTATAACAAATTATAAATTATTATCAACTAGATTTACAAATACAATCTAAAATTCTACAAAATAAAATAAAAAATTGTAAGCTTCACAAAATATATAATTATTTAACTAATCTGACTCATTGCTTCAGTCTTAAAATTGTAATTTATCTTTGAATTAATAGCTATTAAATCAATTATTTACATTTAGGTATTTCCTATAATTTTGGATGCATTTCAAGAAACTGAATCCAATTTAAATATCAATGGCCTTCAATGGAACCTTGATAATATAAAAGGGTAATTTTAACAATTATTAATACAGTATACTGAAAAAAATTTTTAATATAAAATTAAACAAATTTATATTTAATTTATCTCAAATTCATTTAATTCCAATATAGGGTTAATTTAGAGCCAAATAAAGATAAAAACGATTTAAGAAAAAGATATTTAAATGAAAAAAAATATCCAAAAAATATTCCAATTATTACCGAATGTTGTCATTCAGTCGAAGAAATGATTCAACCGAAAGGTATGACATCTATATCTTCAGAACAATTGTTTAGTTAAATAGTAAAAGTTGCTTGCTTCTTATTTAAATTCCTATTACTATTTACCGCTGTTGAATTATCTATGTATTGACGAATTTTGGCTACCATTTCACCATGATTACTTATTTTCCAATTTCTTGTACCAACATTTCGTTATAATCGCATGCTATTTATATAATTATGAAAAATCTTTAGGATACATAGTCTCAAAGTTAAAGGCAACTTTTGCTAAATATACTTGACAAAATTATATTTCTTGAGTTTTTGCATTTTTTTTCAAATTTAAAAATTAATAATTTTGTATTATGTTAACTCAGTGCTTCACTCTAAATAAAATTTACATTAAAATTGAATGCGTTATTAATGTATAGTTAAGCTAGATCAATACTTAATTTTGAAAACAACATGCATATAATGTATTGTTCTTATTTTCTGCCACAAAATTGTCTAAAAATAACGTACATGGTAAAATAAAAAGTGGCTACCAAAGTGGCTCTTTGGAATCCTATGTGTTAACTAATAAGGATGCTATAAAGATAAAAATTGTACTATATATATATTACAAAATATACCTATTTTTAAATAAGAAATTAAATTGCATTTTGAAGTTTATCACTGAAAATAGATTTTAATTTTAAGACTATGTATCTCAAAGATCATAATACATTTTTACAACATTGTTTAAACATACAAATGACATGCGATTATGAAACAATCTAGTTAATAGTAATTAAAAAATAATCCTATATGGTAAAATGGTAGCCAAGTTTCTATAGTATATAGATATTTGCATAGACTGTTTAATATAATATGAAAATAATAGGAATATGATTACCATTAAACTTAGGCGGAGTGTCGAGAAACGGTCGTATTTTAGAGTTATATAGAGACGAGAACTCAACGCAAAACTTCTACCAAATCTCGTGCAAAGAGAAGGGCAAACGTTGCGGTCGACTCCCGATCGCGAAGAACTGGTTTCCGCGCTTTCATTGCGTTCAGAAGTATGGCTTCACTTACGCATTGGTCCGGGAATTCAATGCACCCGAAGTACGCATTCCATTCATTCAATTACAACTAACTATAAATTTACATGCAACTTTCATTGCTACTATAAACATTTACATTTGTTGGAGCTTGTCTAAATAATTCCCAAATTCATATACCAATCTTACTTTGTTAATAAGTAATTTTAGTTTTTGTTCCATAATTTCAATGTCATATATAATCTGGATGAAACAGTTAAATTAATATAAACTTCTTTCAGATAGCTAACAGTTTTAAAAAATCATACTATTAAAATTCATAATTAAAATATACTTTATAAGATCGAGAATACTGAATAGAAGATTAGATGCTTTATAAACTAATTATTAAAATAAACGCAACTAAATGCCAACAATACAGTATTAGAATTGATATTAGTAGAGAAGTAAACATTTAAACATATCAATATTTGCTAACTAAAACTCGAATTATGTTGCAGTCGTTCCCCTGGCGTCTCGACTACATTCGAATAAGGAATGGCTGTTCGTGTGAACGCATTAAATAATGATTAGTTGATTGCAATTCCCAATCACTTGTAAATTACATACAAAACAACTCTTCAGTCAAATCCAATCAAATCCGATATACAGTTTGAGTCAAACTATTCCTTTTATTTAATCCAACAAATTGTGAAAAACAAAACTATTTATACGTTGCAATCAAATAGCATTTGTTCGAAAACAACAACTTAATTGGCTAAGTGTTCAACATGTTAGATTTTGTAACTTTTGTTTCAAATTAGAATCCAATGTAATATAAAATTTGAATTTCGCTAACAATTGTTTGGCTTCACTAATGTCGGCGCAACCGAACGCGACTGATATCTCATTAATTATTTTCTTAATATTCTTTTCGTTATCTTCGAAAATATGCGTTAGTTTTTGCTTTGAGTTCTCATTCTCTTCGATCTCTTCGTTTATATTCATAACAAACGCTAAAAATTCCGAATCAATGGTAGTGTCGCCTGAAATGTCAAAATGTTTTAATTATTAATAATTTTGATCTCAATATAGAATTAAAATTATTCGCAATAATTCATAATTGCATTTGTATTGCATTGCAAAAATGTTTTCGATTACATTTCAAATTCTTAATAAAAACTAATAATTCGCAAATTAAACATCAAATCAAACTATGGCCCAAATGCTAACCGCGCAACCATGCTAGAACATGGGCTATGCTGTGCACTGCAACTGCGGACTACAGGTGCGAGTCTGAGGTATTGCAAACTTGTATCATGGTCATAGGTAGGGTGGTTAATTATTACAATCTAAATTTAATGGGAAAATCTCTACAAATTTTACTCAAGAACTTAGCTGAACGGTATATAAATTGTTCAAGGGATAATTTGTTTTGTTTGCTATTTGTAATTTTGTGTCAACCGTTTCCATCTATAATCACGGTATTCCGGTACTAGGCAATTTATACAGGTTATAGTTAAGCATTCAAATAAGTTTATAACTAAATTAATAAATCAATACAAGTCAAAACCTTAAATGTTACCATGCATGTAATAATACATACCTTAGAATATTGTAAATTTATAAGATATAAAAATACATCAATCTTGTTGGTTTAATGTTCAATAGGAGTGCAGATGCTTTTAAAGTAAAGTTGCAATTTGTAAGATAACACTGACAGTGCGGCCACAATCACATGCATAACATTGATGTTTTAATTAAGACCAGCAAAATGGAGCCCAGTCACCTCCCATTCAGGTGGCAACAGAACCCCCTGGCATCGATAAGTACAGTGCACGTCCAAAGTTTCTAAACACATTTGAAATTTTTGCAATTTTTTCAGAAAATTTATTTTTTTTATAAATCAAAATTTAAAACATAATTATGATATAATTAAATTAGATATCAATATTGTTATAAAAATTTATTTAAGTACTAAAAATTATGGTATTTAATTATTAAGTAGTTATATTTTTTAAAAAACAAATTGTTTTCAAATATCTGATTAAAGCCTTAATTATAAATAGAAATTGAATTAGTATTTAAATAACTATAAATATAACAAATAATTATTACTTCTTTAACTAAGACATATATCTTAAAATAAATCAGAATATAAAACGATTTAATAACAATATTGATATCTAATTTAATTATATCATAATTATGTTTTAAATTTTGATTTATTAAAAAAAATAAATTTTTTGAAAAAAAATTGCAAAAATTTCAAATGTGTTTAGAAACTTTGGACGTGCACTGTACTTATCGATGCCAGGGGGTTCTGTTGCCACCTGAATGGGAGGTGACTGGGCTTCATTTTGCTGGTCTTAATTAAAGCATCAATGTAAAGTATAAGCATACGATACAGTAGAACATAAGCATTGGTGTTGTACGCAGTGAACGATTATGAAAGTATATAAACGAGTTGTCATAGGAATTTGTACCACGTGGCAATCGCGATTTATCATGCTTATCGAATAGAGAACATCATGATGACCAACATTTGTATGAGTGATAAGTTTGCAGGACAAATAGTTTAGCCGCTAGAGGGCTCCAAAGTATGGAATTTCAAAGTTGGAATATATGACATGTATACATGAAATCCTACTAAATCGACCATGCTGATACGAAAATGATATCAGATTTGAGGTATCTTATCAAACAAAAAAAAGTTGCACTTGATAAAGTACATAAATCAAATATTATTACGGTATTACTTGAAAACTAATCAAGCTACATCATTTTAAATTTTACCATTCGACTCGGGATGCTTTTTCCAGTTGGAAAACATGTATAATTTTGATTTTTAATTTTTCACCAAAAATAACGTACTAAAAATATAATTTATAAGTAAAAAATTAAAAATCAAAATTATATACGTTTTCCGATTGAAAAATACATCCTGAGTCGAATGGTGAAAGTTAAAATGCCGTAGCGTTAATAGTTTTCAAGTTATAGCGCAATTATAGTTGATTTATGTACTTTTTCAAGTGCAACTTTTTTGTTTGATGATATAATCTGATGTTATATTCGTAATCAGCATGGTCGATTTAGTAGGATTTAATGTATATATGTCATATATTACGTATTTGAAATTCCATACTTTGGAGCCCTCTAGCGGGTAAACTATATGCCCTGCAAACTTTACACTCATACAAATGCTGTTCATCTTGATGTTCTCTATTGAATAAAAATGCTAACTCGAGGGTGCAACGTGGTACAAATTCCTATGACAACTCGTTTATATACTTTCACTTTGGAAAATAAATTCCATGAAAGTTTTATTTTGTATTGCATCATATTTATAATTATTTTTTAAAAACTAACTAGTTTTAATTAATTAATTGATAATATTGATATTTCTAGGTTTAGTAATAGTAATAATAGCAATATTCATACTAAAATAACTAGCTTAATGTTAAATTAATCAAATTATAATTTTATATTTTAATTTGCTATTGCCTTTATATTATATTGCAATAATAATAAGCATACTTTAATAAGCATGCTAGTATTTCGAGTAGAGCAGATAACTGGTTGAACTGGTGGAAGCATTCACTTACTCTCGTGTATGCAAAGGCCGGACAAGTGGAGCAAATAGAGTCCGCGCTCGTAGGGGTCGGTCAGTGTCCGGTAGGCCTGGTTTATGAGCGACGAGTTGTCTAAACAGTACTTCTTCTCTCTCTTCAGACATTGGAATATATTTGGTTAGAAGTGACAACTCATGTCGAGACAAGACAATCGGCACTCACTTCCGAGTCGGTGACACATCGGTCGGGATGTGCTCTCATCTGAAGTGCTTTGAAAGTGTTGTGCAAATCAAACAAATTTATATCAAATGAAATCTTTTCGTCGAATAAATCGAAATAATTGAGACCCGAATCGAGTGCTTGAATTGATTGGCATTTATCGCAAAATAGCGGTACTTTCGAGTAGTTTAGCCTTTGATTGCATTTCCAACTGTTGGCCAAAATGTGAAAAAGTTTTTACTTTCGTTTAGTCTAAGAATAGAGTCAATTGAATGCGGGTTTGAAGGACTGACCAGATTTGAGTGCCTCGACAGTCACTTGTTTGCCAATTGCTTCGCCTAATGGTCAGCGCACTCACCGACGGCTGCAGTTGCAGTGAGTGTTGAGTTAGCGGTGCGTTCGGACTCAACACCAATGCACTCAATCCTAACCGACGTCTCTGTTCGCACTTCACTCGCAATACTCTGTTCGCAACCGAACGCCAAGAGTGCGTCAAATGCCAGCATTTCCTCCAATTGGTCTGCATTTCGGCCGCCGAACAGTAGACGCGAATACGGCGTTAATACAGCGTTTGTTGTCCTCTTTGCTGTCATTCAGTCATTCAGTCATTGAAACAATGTTTTCGTATTCCGTTTGATCGCAAACTCCACTTCAATGCCCGCGTCATCACTGCCTTCGCCTCTATTCGCGACCAATACGTCATACATCGTCTGTACGACCAATCACTCGATCACTCGCTTCCCAACACTCGCTAACTCACGAAACGAAGTAGAGTTTGAATTTCCGACTTCCCATGTATTCCCTAAAGGAATGATATAAATATAAACATTGGGTCCAATTAAACAATTTATATTTGTTTAAAAATTAAGTTAAGTCAATTAAGAAGTTATTATATAATGTAAATTAATACATAAATTCAACGAAATCATAATTATAGAACATTATTGCATATGAACTTAATACTAGATATATAATTTTAAATGTTTTATAGAATATATGAAGATATATTAGCCCGATTGGCTTTAGGGCCTCTGTGGTGTAGTGGTCTAAGGGCATAGACTGCTACACACGCATCACTGGAGGTGCGGGGTTCGAATCCGGCCACTATCATGCGTTTCGTGTCCACTTCGAACACAGTTGGCGGCAGTTTTCTCCGAGTACTTCGGTTTCCTCTGTCACCGGATAGTGGATTCACTCAGTAGTCCACATATCTGGCCTCAAAACACATAATAATAATAGCTTTGCCTACAATAGTTCCCGAATACCATTAATTTAATGCAATAGTTATAACACCCCTCAGTGGAAGATCAGCTAATAGCTGAACTGATAGAGTGTATAAATATAAAGCTATTATTA
>JAQIXC010000695.1:0-21326 GCA_034697605.1 Metabelba pulverosa | reverse complement strand
TATTATATCGAATCGTATAATAATATAAATAGACATATAATGTATTAAACAAGTCATGGAAGGCAATGGAAGGCAATTGAAAGCTTTATTCAAACAAAAAGAAGAGATGTTCACTAAATCAGAGTTTGGGCTTTTGTATAGGAATAACAGATCTGTTATGCGAATAGAATTACTTTTTGTTGTATTACACGCTTGGCTTCGGCTTATGCGAGACGCGAGCGTACAGTCAGACTACAGTCGAATCGCTTTCCCAATCATAACCTGTTTGGCGAAAAAGAAACAATAATATCAAATAATTCACATTCTATTGATTAAAGGTGTTATAAATTAGCATTAATTGAACGGATGTCTCCACTTATAATTGGCGCACTGAGAGTACACCTATTAATTTATGTCTCACCAGCAGCTAGATAATTTATTAATTTGAAATATTCAAATACTGTTGTCAATGTCTATATCTTTTGTTAAATCAATACTAAATAATTAGTTATTACAGCATTTAAATAGTGGTTTCTTGTATTATTATCATTGCTAATTTAGTCAAACCTTTTTATCTATAAAACAACACTTTTAATTGTTTTTATAGGTTTGTAATTAATTTTTAGTATTAGCTGTTAATTGGTATTTAAATTGTCAATTGTTTAAATTTCAAATTTATATAAGAACTGTTTGCACTATTAGTGTAATTACAATGTTTGGTTAATTAAAACAAACATTTTATTTTGTAATGCTTCTATATTGTTAATTTTAATATTTTATTAAATGAAAAATAAACAAATTTGATTTGTTGTAACATTTTATTATTTAAGAGTATTTTGAGTATGTAGCTTATTTTATAAATTATAAAGATAGATTTTTATTTAGTTGTTTTAAAATAAAAATATTTTGATTGTATTTTAGTATCAGCTACTATATTAAATTTATTAAAAGACAATTATAATTGCTTGTTTATTATTAGTTATTTAGAATGATAATAAAATGACTAAATTGGATAAAATTGGACAAGTAAAATTTACTCTGTTAGTTTTTAAAGTTTTAATAACAGTATTTTAAAATAAGATCAATAAGTCAATAATCCGCTTATTTTAAAAACTTGAATTAACTTCTATTTGGTTTAAATAATTAAAAATTGGTTACGATTGAAATCAACAAAAACTGAATGTATAAAATATATCATGCATTATCAAAATTCAAATTTATTAAGTTAGTCTTTAGTCTTTCACAATTTGTTTTGAGAAAATATAAATTCAGCAAGGAGCTAGATTATTCTCTCGTATTTAACTCATACATTAACAGGCCATAAGCATGGGAAACTATTATATGCAATTTTATTAAGTTTACTAATAAAAAATTACTAAATATATTTAATTAGGGTTTTAATTAAATTAAAAATTTGTAATCTAATTAGTGTGAAAATAACTTTATTAAACCTTCCTTGTTAACGCTAAAAAACAGATTATTCTATATAGAATGGGGTTGTATAACAAAACAAAAAATAAATTTTATAAATCAATATAAATACGTTCATTGGAATAATTATTAATAAAAAATATTTTTTCTTTTATACCATGTGAAAGCAAATATAAAATATTAAGAAAACAAATTATTTATGATTCAAGAATTGTATAAAAATTTGTTGGGAACCCCAAAAAACAAAACAAATATTAATTAGAATTTAATGGTAATTATTTATTGTTACAGAAATTTAAGTAAACAAGAACACACTAGTAGAACAATTTCAATTAACATGAAACAAAACAAAACAAAACTTGGTAATAAAGTTTGTTTTCAGCTTAAGGTTATTAATGGTATTCATTGAATTTGTTTTTCAAAAGAAAAAAATACTACCAATTTGTTTTTCTTTACATTATAAGTCTATCAATAAACACACGATTTGTTTTTGACTTTATTTATCTATTTAGTTTATATACTCTACAAGTAATATGTTCAGATTAAAAATTATTATTTAAAATGCTTTTACAGGAAACATTTTATGTAAACAGAACAATAATTTTATGACAATTTTTTGTAAGAATTGAAATTTTTAAATTTTACTTGACGAAAACGAGAAAATAGTCGGAATTAAATTTTAAACACATTTGGAATTGTTTACTTTGAAAGCTTGAATATATAAACTTAGTATTTAGCAAGATAAAAATTCTTGCTGATATTAATGAAAATGTTTGAAATGGAGTACTATATATATTGCATGTGTAGTATCTAAAGCTCGGAATTCGTCGAAAATATTTGAAAGATATCTCGATTTCGAATGTGAATATTTACATGGTAACATTTGCAGTTAGGTTTGTTGAGCGCACATATAAACTTAGATTAGCTGAGATAAGCTCATGCGCCGAAAGCTCTATAACCTCCTCGTTATGCGAATTTCGCATTTTGTTTCTCTACACTATTTTCTCGCAAAGAATACAAATTCTGCTTCTATTCAGTGTAGTATAGAATAATCAATATTACTGTTCATAAAATTCTTACTTCAAAGACGGGATCCAATCCTAACAATCGAATAAACAAAATAAGTAGTGAATGCTTTCAATGCATTTACAGCAACAGTGATAAGTCAGTCATTATATGTTTGCGTGACTTCTACCAGATATTCGCGTGATTTTACAATTGCACCAAACTTTGTGCTTCTATGTACTGCATAGTATTATATATTAAATCACATTTTTTATTATGTATAAATTTTATTAATTTAATTGTATATTATTAATTTACATAATGAAAATAAATTTTGTTCTATCAAACATAAATTAAAATTTTAAATAAGAATTAATTATAAACATAAACTAGACATATAAATATGTAAAAGTAGCAATATGCAAACGATTAATCCATTACTTATGTATTGAGAAATATATTGCCGATAGTGTATGTCGATTGGCGGTAGAACAGGCGAATAGCCTAATGTAAACACCGAAAATGTTGCCTGGCACAGTTAATAAATAACTGATTTGATGATCTTTTTTGTGATCACTTTTCAACGTATGATTTGTTAGGCTTTGAGTTACCGGTGCTGTTGTCGTCCAACACATTGAACGGTTCGATCCGTATTCCAGAAGGAATAAGAGGAACGGTAGACATGGCGTGAATAAAGGGCATTGAATTGAGTAGTGCTTAATCTCGTAGAGAATCTCAAATTTGTGCGATAATACTGACTCATATAGTGCAGAGAATCGCCACTTTTTTACTGATTACATAATGCAATGCCGTTTAGGCTCCGAATGGAGTGAGCATTGAGTGAGCGCTGACTGAGCCCTGACTGAGCGCTGGCTCAGCGCTCACTGAGAGATCCATTCTTTGCTTTGGATGCCGTAAACTAATCCACTTGTGTTTTGTTGTGTTCCTACACCAGGAGTGGAGCTCACAATTAGTTCTCTAATGCTATCAACACATCTGCCGTTTGACTCATTGCACAACTAAATGAACGCTATTTACCCAATACTCGAATACCAATCTTCGCGCATCTCCGCTCCTCAGCCTCTCAGCATCTCTCGGCTATTTTCTATATTTATGCATGTTAAATTCTAGTTAAATCTAAAAATATTCCTACTAAATAATTAGCTCTTGCAAAACATTTTTACATCTCAAAGTGTCTCGAATCGAAACATAGGATAGATAGTGCCAAATAGCCGGGTTAATGTTTGCATATTTAGGTGAATTGGCTTTACCCGCAAATTCATAGATTCATAGCTCACTTATTGAGAAACACATTGATTGTGAATAGAGTAGGAGTAGAGTCGATGTCGAAGCGACAACACTTGCATGAGTTGAGTGAATGCAAAAAGATATGTCGATGTCGTGTGCGTACGAAGAATGGCTGACATTGTGAGTGAATGAATGATTTGCTCTCATCTATAACGTGTCGATTAAGGCTTCGGATTAGAAGACTGCCAGACGTGTAGACCATTGCAATGGTTAGCCATTTTACGCGCAAAAAATGTTTTTCTCATTTTGCCCACAAATAAACTGAATTCCCCTCAACAAGAGGGTGACTCCGATAAGAAAACGGAAACTAAGGTATATCGAGATTTTTTCATACATTACCACCAATGCTACCAATGCTACCAATGCTACCAATGCCGACAAATGCCGCCAAATGTCGCCAATGCCTCTTCATTTCATACCACATTCAGACTATCAACTATCAGACAATTCTCTCTCTCTCTCTCTCTCTCTCTCTCTCTCTCTCTCTCTCTCTCTCTCTCTCTCTCTCTCTCTCCCATTTCCCCCATTGACTGACTTTTAAAAATTAAAAGAATGAGTGAATGGATATACTGTAGAGTAGAACGAAATAGTGGTAAAGTCGGTAGTATTGGCTGAGCGGTCGGCTTTCGTGCGCTCTTATCGTCGTCGAGTGGTTAGTCCGCATGACTTCTTCATAAAAACTATGTTTTATTAAAATTCATTGCATTCACTCATTCACTCAATTTTCTCTTTAAGTCGTATAATGTTTTTTCATCCGAAAGTTATTTTTATAATTTCTTTTCGTCGATTGCCTCCAATATGACTACAACTACAACTCACCGCTACTACACTACTACTCGCTATTGATTTAAATTAAATTAAACATGAGAGAGAGAGAGAGAGAGAGAGAGAGAGAGAGAGAGAGAGAGAGAGAGAGAGAGAGAGAGCAGAGTGTTTCAATTCAAAGTATACTGTACAATCCATATTGTGTTGGTAGAGCTGACACTATCATTCAAAAGTGTCCGTCTTTTGGATATTATACATATTCTCTATATTTATAGCCCGTCAGTGCAAAAGCTGCTCTAAGGCCCGATAAGAAGGTTGTTTTGGCCCCGGGGTGTGAGGCAGGCATATCTTCGACTGCATTCGACGCTTTTATAAAGTATAACAGGATAGAGGATAGAGAGCACAGGGAGAGACACTTTGATTATGCGATCTATCTGTTGATGTAATACTCTGTTGAATCGCAGGTTAGCTTCAGCTTCAGCTTAAAAACATTATTCATTTCTCAATGTGTTTGTCATTATTTTCATATTGACATCGGCTCTCAATATCAATATAGAACTTCTTATATTTGTTTGTTTGTTATACGACTTATGCATATTTATAAGTTTCAAATGTTTTTCTTTAAAAAAGTTTGACCTAAAGATGTTTTGATTTGTTTTCAACTGCAAACACAACTACAATCGCATTAAATACAGATTCCATTTCTGTAACAAATAGTTTGTTATTTTTCAATCAAAATATTTATAGAAATGCGTCAATGCGTGTGTGATGTGTGAAGATTGCATCTGAACTCAACTTTTTGATGTGGTTTTCGCTGCAATTGATTTCTATGCGACTATATTGTGTCGAATCAAGTAAATCAAATACCAATAGTTTATGACACTCTTAGCTGGCGTTGGCTTCTCCACCTGTCCGTCTACCAGGCCTACCAGGGCCTACGAGCGCCTGCATTTCAAACATACATTTGACAATAGCATCTAAGTGTTGCCGCAATACGAATTTGCGCTCAAGTATGTGAGGACTGAGTGCCAGTGAGAGGCCAACCCAATTGCCATTCGGTTTTATTGCTGTCAAATGGAGGTAATATCAATAAAACCAATTTATCCATTGATTTACAATTTAAAGCTAATATAAAAATATTTACAAAATAATAATCAAATGCAATGCAATGCCAATTAGCTTTTTAACTAAACATTTTTCGCCACTCATTTCGGTTATTAGAAGCAAATTCTTGAATACTAATTGTTTGTCAATAATTATCTGTTGATAATCTAAATGTTACTTATATTTGAGTGAATATTATTTCCTAAACATATAATTCAGAGATGTTTGCAATGTTTGTGATGTTTGCAATGTTAGCGATGTTTGCAGTGTTTGTAATGTAGATTCGAGTCACTCTTTACGAGCAAAAACTAAACTTAATAGCGATATCATTAGCAGTAGCTCCTCCTTAGCAGGGAATGAGTGGATGGGACAGCGCCGGCATAGGCCCCATAGGGTGTCATCATCACTCATCCCGTGCTGGTGCTGGCAAGACTTTTCTTCTTCCTTCGCCAACACTGTCTTGCCTTCGAATCTACTGTTTCTCATGAAGTGCTTGTTTTGCTCTTTCATGTCTTCAATGCCTCCATGCCTTCCATGCCTTCCATGCCTTCCATGCCTTCCATACCTCTAATGCCTCTAATGCTCTAATGCTGGCAATGCCTCCGAACGTCCGCTCAATTCATTACACTCTCATACCTGTATAGCCATACGAGTGATACGAGCCATACGAGCGACACAAGCATTGCTCGCAATCGTTCGATACGATCGCTATTTATTGTTTGCAAAATAGTTCGCTATTCGAGTGTTTCGATTAATTTATTTCTAATTATCAGTTCTCTATCGTTCAGTCTTTAAATGTAATTCATTTCTTCATTTATTTTATGTTTTTATTTAATCTCGAATTTGTGTCACGCATTCGATGTCATCCGCACTAATCGTACAAAAATTCGGAGCGGATTTGGGCTAAAGTTCTATTTTTACCAAGAAAATATTATTTTTTATTCAATTTTCCTATTAATTAAACTTGTGGAAACAAAACAATTTTATTTCTAATAGAAGTTATAAATGATAAACGATTTTTGATTGAATTTTTGCTGTGTATGTGCTCTTCGAGAGGTTCGAGAGGAAGAGCGAGAGATTCGTTGATTGCGAAAACGGTTGAGTGAATCGAGATTTGATGCGAAAACGCATTCGAGTTCTCCAAACAAACCAAATGAAGACTTTATTCAACCGAAAGTTATTATTCGGATCAAAACGTGTGCTTAAAGTTGTTTTCGGCTAAAAACACAGAGAATTCAAATTCTATTAGTGACTCGAATTTTGCTGAAGACTTATTAATCTGTGTTTTGGAGAAAGCGATACGAAATGTTGCGGACGGACTCTCCAGCGGGAACGCCAACAACACTGGTAGGTGTAGAGTACGCTCTCTTCGCTCGCCATAAACTCGCTTTACGTGCATTAATATACCACTCATTGCCGGCTTCTCATGCATTCCTTCACCTATTCTCGCATTGCCTCCACTTTTGCCCAAATTTCGATTTGGAAGACAAAAGAGAAACCACTAAATCATGTCTTAGTTTCCGAAGCATTTCAAATCGAATCGACATTTTTCTATTAAAATACTTTTTATATTATATCTTCATCTCTCTATTTATTTCTCTCTACTCCTGTGCCAGTGCCTGTGTGCCAGTGCCAGTGCCAGTGCCAGTGCCAGTGCCAGTGCCTGTGCCAATGCCAATGCGAGTTCTTTGGCCTCATTAAACTCAGTTTGTCCGTCACGTCTCTCCACTAAGACTACGCTAAGACTACACTAAGACTAAACTAAAACTATGAGAGTTTTCAATTCACATTTGCTGTGAAAACACTGCAAAACATGGAAAACATCCTCTTTTTTGGTCATTTTGTGTGAAACGCAACTCCAGAGTCAGGCCAATGAACTGATTCTTCATTACCTATACTCGAAGTTGCAATACATTAATATTTTGCATCATTTCCAACACATAATCACTGCTTAACTTCTTTCCACCAAAAACCGAGTTAACTGTTTTCGATGCAATGAAAGCAAAAATATAAACATTTTCTTTACATTTTCTCTCATATCTACTGCAGTCTTCTATTTCTCCAAATGCTAGAGTAGATGTGAATCGATTATGAATTCTACTGTCGTCTCGAGCACCTGAAGTGGGCATTAGGGTCTTTACTGTAGTATTAGCTCAAACTTATAAGTACAGTAGGACTGAACAAATGCTCCACAAATGTATATCAAGTCTATCTGTTTGCCAGTCATACCGAGAAGTTTTCGAAGCATTTGTTTGAGCGCTACTCTGTGTGTATATTACTACAGTATAAAGTTGTTGATAGCATTTCATTGTCAAATCCCAACTATTTTTTTTATAAAAATTATTCTAAACATAAAAAGTAGAAAAGAAGTTTTCTTGAATGACGTTTAAAGTTAGTTTTAGGCTTTGGTTCGCTTAACTTACTCCTCAGTTAATGGCTTTGCCGGCGATGACTGCTTTTTGACTCATTAATGGTGTGACAGCACTGACAGCAATAATATTGTTTTTTGGCTCCACTCCACTCAACCTTTCGGTGCAGTTGTGGAACTGTTTGCCCAAACTGTTCACTCGCTGTTCACTATCTCTTTCTCGAGATCACACTATTGTGATAGTAAACTGAAATCAGATAAAAATTATGGTCACCAAAGCCCACCAAAGCCCCACCAAAGCCTCCTCTTCCCCATTAATGAATATTTATTGGTCGCCCATTAGTTGGGGTTCAATGAATCGCAGACTAACTAATCTATTCGTAATCGAACACAAATTTAATCAGCTTTAACTAAATTTAACATTCAATATTTTCTACCAATTTTGTGCCTATTTTAACACCCAAGCTGTTTTGCTAGACGGATAAATTAAAACAATATATGAAGACATTAGAAATGCAATATTAGCAAGTTAAAACGAGATTCTTCTAATACCCTGGCCGAGTTTAAGTTAGACTGCATAGCAAAGTCATATCAAATGTCACGCTTGAGATAACTTCAAAAATATATTTTCCATTTAATCACACATTTCTTGCAATTCGCGCATTTAGAGTATCCCTTAAATACGAGTAATGAGATTTTTAAACATTATTTGCAAATAAATAACTTTTCTTCTATTAGTTTTAAATGATATTTTTTCAAACTAATCTTTAAAAACATTCTGTTTAAAAATCCTTCATGAATGTAACTTTACCAAACATATTTTCCTGATACATTTTAAATAGTGGAAGGAATTCAATTAGAAAATTTTAGTTTTACTTCTGTCTTTTGCAAATATACGCATGTTGTTTGTAATATTAGTTTAATAAATATGTTTTAAATGCAAAACTTGTCAAGTAAAGTCTGGTCATTGTTTTTAAATTTGAAATTCAATTTTAAAATCTAAATTTTCAAGTGAAATATTAAACTTTCAATGACACATAATTATTTATCAATTATTTTCTCAATATTTAATTCTTAGTTTTTCTAAGTATTAAACCTTGAAATAGATTTGTCAAAATTGGGTTTAATTTATTGATTGCACAAATAATTCTGACTATAAATGATAATTTAATATAAAATACAATAACAATCTGTTGTAATAGCATTGAATGCCTTTAAATAGAGTTTATTCGCATTTGAAATCTTTTTATTTGAGTTTTTAAATGTTTATTATTCACACAAATTAGTATGCTTTATGTTGAGTACAATTATTTTTTTAAACATATAAATATTTGCTAATTAATGGTTTAATGCAAATATTGTCATGCAGGAATTATCTCTAAACAGGCAACTCTGCTAATTTACTCAAAAAAGTCACCTGCTTAATGTCTGGTTTATGAGCAATAATATTAAATTTATATCAAAGCTGTAACGTTAGCCACGATTTCTGATTTAATAAGAAGTCATCGTTCGTTTCAACGCAATTACAACTGTTATTCAATTCTCACAATTAATAGTTAAAAAACATATTTTCTTGGATTTTCTCCAATCAATTCAATTGCTTGGAAAGCAATTATTAAAACAATTAGTTACATTCTTACAAAAGTAAATTCGTTAATTATTCCAATTGTTTGTTCGACCGATTTGCTATTAAAAATTATTCTTTATCGTAAATATTTAAATATATATATATAAATTCTTCAACGGAATAACATTTTTTGTAGATTGTTTACTACATTCAAAGCAAACAATTTCTTAAATCTTTATCTCTTAATGTGTTTGGAAAGAAGTTTTCGTTGCGATAGGAATGGACGCAATGATTATTTTCTGTCCTAACGATTAGAGACGAAAATGTTTAAAATCCATTAAATTTTGAAAAAAGATAATACATTGAAATACGCAAAACATTTATTTGTAAAACTATATCAAAATTTCAAACTCGCCATTAGATTAGAAACAACGAACACAAACAATAATTTTCAACTGAAAACCTTTTCTCGTATTAAGCTATATATTGATTGCAAAACAATTTTCAACTCAATTTAATTTAAAATTTTATTGCCATTTAAAAATAAGATTGCAAATAAAAATATAAAACAACTAATAACTCTAACTCTAAATAATTTCATGCTTCCTTAACATTAAATTTTTACGGAAAACCTAAAAAATTTTAATTTGCAAGGAATGCATGGCAAAATCGCTTAACGTATTTATGAAAGCGATTTATTTATTATTTATTTTCTAAATTCGTACATTTTATAGAAATTCTAATGATTCTAAAATTAGCCTGGATGTAAATTAAGATTACAGCAATTTAAAAAATAAATATTAAAAAACATTATACAAATTTGGATTATATCTGTTTTAAATCTCAGTAAAAATAAATACATTACTAACTGTAAAACAAAAACAAAAAACAAAACAAAAACAATTTTAACAACAATTTAATTATTGATAAGTAAGCAATAAATTGAAATCAAGTACTAAATAATATTTTAAAACTTAAATAAAAACTTTAGTGATTATTATGAAACAACAATGTGGCTAATTCAGCTTACTATTTATGTGCAAGGATAACTCCTCCACCTCAGGTCAATTTTTTCTTAGTTAAATTTGTAGCAAGAATTTTGTCTACATTTTAATTTAATTAAATTTAGTTGTTTAGTTAAATCAAATATATTTTATTAAATTTAATTTTGGTTTATTTTATGGAGCATGGCTATGTTTAAACAAAATAAAGAGTAGGATAATCTAGCTTATTCCGATCTGATCGGGTGACCAAGTTCGCGACCACTTGCCTGTAGACTCTAGAGCTACCTGAGCCGTGAGCCGTGAGCCGTAAGAGCACTAATCGGTGCATTGGGTGAACTAACTGATAGCGAGGCTTCTGTTGGGAACTCTTTGTTGTGGGCGTTAAGCGAAGCCTTGCATCCCATCCGAGCGCTGACGTGCAGAGCATTAGGGTTTGAGGCACAACAGGCAGCGCCAGCATTAGGGTTGGTTGGGTTGGGGCTACTCGCCCGGCTCGGCACAGTTCCCTCTCTTTGCCTATTTTCACTTTCATTTGTCTTCGAGATAAGCGAGAGTCGGCTTTCATTAAACATTTCACTCTATTGTCATCTTTTCATATGATTTTCAGTTCATAGTATTGTCGTTATTATGCTTTTTATCTCTCAAACCACTGCCAGTCAGTCGTCTGAGTAAACGCTACTCTCGTCGACCGTTCAATACATTTGCGTTTCGGCTCTTCCCGTAAAGCGAGCAAAACGTAAACAATAGTCTAATTTAGATGAGATTCGGCGTTATTACAGCCATTACTGCCTATTATATGTTGATTATGTCGTTGATGTATTGGATTGGAAATAATAATTATTATTAATAATCAAATAGCGATATATCAATGACAAGAGACTTATGTTTAATGCGAACATCACATTAGGAATTAGCGATTGTTAGGGCTTTGAGACGAGAATTGATGCGAACGGAGCACCAGATGAGAGCATCTAATGAGATGCACCTGTTTTTCGCCAAATTATTTATCCGGAAATGCTTTTCTGGACTTTTAGTTCGTTTAAATTGTTCATGATTTTTGTGTATCTATAGATTGTATAATCTGAACCATTCAATCAAATTCCATTCTCTCCACCTTTAATGCCTTTTCTTCAATAATAATAGGTTCGGAACACATTTTTTCCCACCAAAAACCATCGGTGTACTTATGTAGTAGCAATACTCCAGTACCTTTAGGTTCGGCCCATTATGCGCCGGCATTACAGCCATTACTACCTGATTGGTATTCAAGGGAGGAGAGCCGAGAAGTTAGCAAGCAAAAACGTTTGCGATACTGTTTATCAGCTAATGTATACATTATATATGTTTTTGTCAATTGTCTCGAAATCTATTCATTCATTCATTCATTCATTTGTTTAATTCAAACAAAGTTTTGAAGACTTTTCCAAATAAGTGACAAAAGCGTGGATTAAGACAATTGCGCTGTTGATCGGCTCTGACAACGATAGGCACACTCTTTAATGAGTGCTTAATGAGTAGTTCGACAGACATTAACCGATCCGAACAAAACGTTTTAAACGCTAGACGTGTTTTAAAACAATTTAAAAAATTTCAAAGCGTTTACGAATGCGTTTTTGACTAAAAAAAACATATTTTCGAGTAATTTCCAATAAATTGCGCTAATATTGGAAACGAGTAGACAGTAGACGAAAGCGAAAAATATTAACGTCTTGTCATATCAGATGATTCATGATTTTGGGAAAGTTTTCCCCAAAAAAATCAAATAATGTTTTCGCTGTAACTCTATATTAGTCTATATTATACTTTTTGGAGATAAGAATTTGCAAGCGTTTAGCCCACAGTCGTAGACGTGCGCCCGTGGGGTGCGATTTGTGTTTGGGCTATCTTTACGAACATTTTTATATGGAATCACACTTTTTTATGCTATTCACCAAAAAATATTTCACTGTTTATAACAAAGTCATAATATCTGTGTTGAACACAATTTGTTTGAATAGATTTTCAATTTTTATATCCATTAGAAATACTCATATTTTCATAACTTTTTTCTCGTTTACTAATGTTTCTCAATTGTGATTCTTTGCATAGAATACTGAAAATGTATTTTAATATTAAAGCTTTGAGTACAAAAATTATACAATTTACTTTTCAAAGTTTTCTTACTACGCAGAGAAATTTAGGATGTTAAATTAAATTGTTTAATAGAAATAAGAATTTCAAATTAGATTAGTTGGAAACAAAGGAACAAATCGAATAAATGGTTTCGACGTTTGAGTGTCTTTTCTTGCTTTACATGCAATTTGTAAACTGTGTTATAAACGATCAAAACTGGATGTAATGCATAATTTTAGAATATATTTTTTGCGTCTCTGCGTATCATTACCTCAAAATTGGAAGTAAAGCTAATTTTTTCTTAATGTATATTAAAATTATGGACCAATGCTATCATTAAATGAAAGACAGAGCAGAACAGAGGAGAGCAGAGCAGGGGAGGGAGGGAGAGAGGGAGGGCGGAGGGGAGAGAGATGTTGGTGATGTTGGCCAATATATAGAAATATGTACGACAGGACAGTTGTGTTCAGCTAATTTCGGCTGTGGCAGTGTTGGCAGTGTTGGCTGTGGTGTGCAGTGGTCTTTGTGCACTCGGGCAGCAATGGCCGGGCAGCGGCGATGCCAGTGCTGCCTAATTGCGACATTTGGTAGGAACGTGCTGTTGCATACATAACGAACTGACTAAATGATAGGGGATTTGATATTCGGTGTACCCCTCAAATGGGTATTACCATTATTTGCACCGCCAGTCCATTGCTTCGAATTGAGCCCGACTTGCATTATATTGGGTTCGTATTTAGTGTTTAGTTTCGACTTTTTTCCGTTCAAACGACTCTCCCCTCCTCTCGAGTTTTGCATTTAATTGCATCCCTAACCCATAAAACAAATCGTCTTTTGAGCTACACTTTACATATTCACCTGCACTCGACTTGGCTCAGGCACTGGCACTGGCACTGGCTCTGGCCTAGCACTGGCCCAGCACCGGCTCAGGCGCTCAGTCGTCGCACTAACGAAATAACTTCTAAGTATACCTTTGATTATAGATAGGAAATAAAAATATTCGACGAAATTATTCCGAATCGCCGAGAGATTCCAAGTAAAAAATTAACGCAATTTTATACATTATATATGTATACCTATCACATACCGTATATTTTGCTTTTTTAATATATTACCCTGCACAGTCCATGACCACTCATTTTCTACGGCGAAGATTCCTCTCTTTCTCTCTCTTGAATCATAATCTCATTCATTATTTCAGCTAATTTCGCGATAAAGATCTCGAATAACATGTTTAACATTTCAAGTAATTTATTGCCATTTTTTGTTCTAACGATTCAATACAACAGAAACTCTTTGACTCGAATTGAGCCGAAATTTGAAATTGAAATTTATTTATCTTAGTTTCTAGCTTTTGATTTGAATCAATTTTACCACAAATCAAACTTCGATATCTTATCTTTATTCTTATCTTTTACTTTATTGACTCATTATTTTGCCAATAAATAAATCACTATATACATGCTTTTGCATGTATCAAGTTATATTTTTCAAAATGTGTAAATTCTTATTTTTGACTTAAATCCGATATTAAGCAACATTTTCAACCACTGAATGAGATAACAGCGCTTTTATCAGTTATAGAAATTATTGACCTCACTGTATGTTTTTTGTTCAATTGTTACAGTTTATTTTAGAATCTGTTGATACAATTTTCATTTGATGATGAATTTTAATTTTGAAATTATGTTAATTAGGTATTAGAAAATGCTAATTAAAAATGCTTGTTATTATTATTATTGAAAACAAACACCCATGGCCAAATTGAAATTTAGATTACACAGAATGTATATTAAACAGATTCTTTAATACAAATGTTTAACGATTTGTGGTAGTTGCAAAATGTTTGTTTGCAAATTTTATATCAAAACAAATTTTGCTTACTGGATTCTACTTAGAAAAAGCAGACATTGTAATTAAAATATACTGTATATTTATGATTTATAGATTATGAAAGGCACTTAAATTACGTGTTTGAACTTTAGGCAAATGTCATGAAATGCTTGAAACTGAGACACAGGTATTCAAAACTATTACCAAAGCATTTCGCCACTCATTATAATAAATGCTTTTTCTTGCTCTTTGTAGACAACTTTATTTTACTTTTTAAGCATGCTTTTTGTTTAAACACCAGAATTGCAAAATTTAAATTATTTGTCATTAAAAACATTAATTACTAATAATAACGTTTAAATATATCACCCTTTATAATGCAGTTAAATAACCTGGGTATTAAATTTGCAAAATATAATTTATGTATTTGTTTACTAATGACAAAAAATTCTTTGAGTAATGTTTGCGTTGAAACGAAGAAACAGACAATTATTTTTTGTTCGCTTTTTATTTTTCTATTTATTTTTCTTAGATTTTTGCAGAGATTGGAAATTTGAAGAAAAAGAAAAACAGTTTTTGATTAAAAATTAGATTAAAGTCTCAGAAGTTTATTATTAAAAAAATTGATAATTTGCAAAGATATTATTCAAGTTTAGTCCGATTAACGAGTAGAAGTGAAATGGCAGGGAGTTTGTTATCTTGACAAATAAATTGTTAATTATGAAGCGTAATTTTACCAGTTGATTTATAATTTTATTCGAAACCTTAAATGTTGAATGTTTATAAATATTGGCTGTTTTAAGAAAACGTTTAGTCTTTAATTTTAATAAATTATTTATTTATTCTAAAATATAAAGCAATAAAAATATTTGCTACTTTATTAAGCAGAGTAATATTTATAATCGTATATAAATTGTTTGCCAATTTCTAAATAAGTACATTAACATGCACAATACATATTATAATTTTCTCATATTATAATTAATTAAATATATTTAGAGTAATTTAAATAAATATGAAGCATTTTAGTGTTTCTTCTGTCGTATATTTGTAATGAGCATTTCTAACCTTCCCCATGCTCAAATCATCCAAATCAAATATCACCATGCTATTATCGAATGTGTTTGTAATACCAACAGTGGCATCAATTGTGCGTAAATCACATTAATTTTTGACTTCAAATATCGTCAAATCGTAAGGTATTAATAGAAACAGTTTGAGTGAAAAGAGATTTGGTTTTAATGGTTAGCTATTCATTGAGATTATGCAGCAATAAGTTGGTATTAAGTAAAGAGATAGCAGTAATCGAGTACTAAGAATGTGTAAGAAGTTGTTGGCCATTAAAAACGGATAAAAAGTTTCAATTTTAAAGACAAATAATAAAATTGAAAATTTTGAATCAAATTAAGTTTAGCTTTACATTTGACTTATTGCAAGTCGAGAATTGTAACAAAAGAGAGATAGCAATGGAGAGAGAGAGAGAGAGAGAGAGAGAGAGAGAGAGAGAGAGAGAGAGAGAGAGAGAGAGAGAGAGAGAGAGACCGGGAGAGAGGAACCGGTGCTTTTGGTCGCAGCAGGCATTCCGTGTTGGGAGTCGACGGGGTCTCTGAAATTAACTTTCGATCGCTTTTTGTCCGATAATTGTTTGCTGAGGTCTTAGTTGCCAATCACTCGGTTTCGGCTAAATGTTAATTTCAATTGCTTTTCAATGCATATTCATTCAGATATTTATTGCTTTTTTGCAAATCGACGGAATGGCAGCCGAAAAGTTGGGTCGGTTTTAAACATTAGTTGTGCGATGTCTTCGAAAAGCGATTCCTATTATTCTCTCTTCACTAGAAATCACTATTTCAGTAAAGACTGGCGAAGAGAACAACAGACAACGTGTGTCCAGACCTGCCAGACCTTCCAGACCTGCGTTTGTTTCTTCAGCACAACACCACTTAATTGGCTATTTTGCTCCTCTTTTCGCGAGACAGCTCTACAGCTCTGCTCTCTCGGCCCCTCTTTTCCTTTCTCTGCGCTCTAAGAATGTGTGTTATCTTCTCTTTTGGTGAAATAATTAAATTGGTTTTCAATTTAGTAAAAGCTTTTTTCAAAAACTCATTCTTTAAGTCTAAATATTTGACACAATATAAAAAATTGTTGAATTGCAGTGCCATTCCTCTCAATTCAAAAGATGATTGAATAGTGAAAAATCAAACATTTATTGAGAGAAACAGTTTTGCCAATAATTCCAAAGTATGCACCAAATTTTAAACTAATCAAGTTAAGTTTTTTATATTTATTTTTTTTTCTTAAACTCACCTTGAATTACGTCTTGAGCTTGTGACAAAATTTTCATAGAAATTGTATTAATTATGAAATAGTTTAGTTTTTATTGTATTATTTTTATGATTGCTGTAAATTTCCAAAAAATAATTAGGATAAAATTCTTACGTAGAAATCGATTAGATTTGACATTTTTCTAAAATCATCTAAAATTTTTAAAATAAATGATGATATTTACTAAAAATAATTTAGAATTTTAGGTTATGGTATAAATTTTCAAAAAGTCGTATTACCGAAAATTAATTTACAATATAGTAAACTATTTCTGCAAAAAGTAATTTTAATTCGTAAATAGTTTTCGTTTGAAATCTTAATTTTGAAATACAAATAATTAAAGTCTCATTATTTATTTGGTTTATTACTAAATGTGTTACATTTCTAAAATAAACTTAGCAATATAAGATTTCTATCTTAGTATATCTAATGTGTAATTTATAAAATTTAGCACTAAGCTTATTATTTCAAATAAATTTGCTCAATTCTTAAACCTCTCATTTTAAATGTAATTAAAGTCAGTAAACATTAATTAAATTTAACTTCTATTTTAAAGCGATGTTTATTATATTTTCTATATATTAAGACTAACCAAACTAAATAATATATTAAAACAAATAAATTTATATTTAATTTGAACTAATTATCAGCTTAACTTTGATTGAAATACTATTAATTATAAATTATATTTAAGGCCAATATGTTGTATAAATTTTGACAATTAAATAAAGTTATAGAAGATTATTATTTTTAATTAAAAAAAATTGATGTTACTAAATATTACTATTTGGATTAAACTTTATCATACAGTAATGTCAAATAATTTAAAGATTTGAATGCAAAGTAAACAAGAAAAATATTTACTGTAGTAAACAATTTGGTAATAAATTGATATTGGTTAAAATAGGTTCGAAATGTTTGCGCTAATTGAATGAAAGGAAGGTATCGGTTGAGTTGAGCTCCGGTAGACTCTAGTACTTTGAGCGTAAATTCAGTGCATTTCAGGCCTTTATTGCAATTGTCGAGCAATTGAACGAAAAGAAGTCACATCTCATTAGAACTAATGCCTCTCATCCCGAGCGCAAAGGTATGCCATAAACCCATTTAGCCATTGAATTAGTGGTAAGAGTACCAGAAATAGCCTTTTTCTCGATTCTTATCGAGACCTGAGTCCAGAGTCGGTCCGTTTTATTTGTTGTCAATGTTGTGTTACCTTGAGATGTGACATTCACCCAGGTAAGGCTAGGTAAGGCTAGGTATATGCCAGGGCTGGTATGCGAGCCCTGCATTTAAGATGTTTTTTACATTTTTACAGTTTAAACACTATTACTGACTAAGAAAGTTGTAAATCTGCCCATTGCTTGCCTATAGACTGCGAAGAGTAGACAAAAAGCGAACTAAAAGTCAACTCAACTTTGTTTATCAAATCAAAATATCAGTTCCCATAGAATTCTCAGAAAAGTCACCTTGCTCACAAAGAAGGGCCAATTTAATGCTGTTTTCACTCAAAATCGCGGCGAACCCAATGCACACCCGAACTATCCGCACCGGCATTATGCACGTTATGCACACATTCGACTAATTTATACTTTTCTAGAGATTCCCAAATTTGATTGTCTTAATACTATGCATTTTACTCAATTATCCCTACTTTTATCCAAATATTTGCTTGGTAAAAATTATATAATTTGACTGTTTATTTACAATAATAATAGTAATAATGATTACTAATATTTTGTTAAGTTAGAAAACGAGACATTTTGGGGGGAAATGCGAATTTGCAAATAAACCTGAAGTGCTTTCTAATTAAACTGGCAATTTAATCTGGTTGGTGGTGCTAATGACCAGGTTCGTGATCTGGGCTCTTATGCCGGGCAATAGTCAACAGCGTTTGTGCGACAAAATATGAGTTGAGCCGAAAATGCGAATGCGATCTAACTTTATAAAGTGGAACAACAGGTGGCTTTCCTAAACCAATCTCAATATATTTGCAGCTCATATCCTGCTTGAGTACACTTTTCTCCAGACTAATACACAGTATAATCTAAGATCATATACACAGTATACCGGTATGAGTTGCGAGCAGTGAATACGAAGAAGAAATTATTCATTTTTGTTGAATTAAAAAGTTTTGAATTTTTCGCGAATGTATATTCTGTCGGTTTAGGACTCGAGACTTGACTCCTAACGCTGTGTCTACGCAAACATCACTTTTTTGATTGAAATGAAAAAACTTTTGCTTTTATTTCGATTTGATTTTCTAAAATAAAAAGATTTGATGAAAATTTAGTTTAACTTATAATTTGATGGAATATTTGCAATTGATTGTCATTTCGTGTTAAGATCGTCAGAAATTTTTCGGTCATTCAATTTGGAGAACTATTTCGAAAATTGAGTTCAATTCAGATCTGAATAATAAGGTCTTCGCGAAGAACTTGACACTCATTTCGATTACGAAATGCGAATGAGACCTCATTTCGAGGTAAAGCAATAAATAGGATTAGACTCAGACTCTCGACCAATCAAATGATCGAATAAATAACTAATACTCTAATACTGTATAAATTTAGATCATTTCGTGTAATCAATTGGGAAAATATATACTGTGTATACGGATTAGACATAACTAAACCGTTTTTAATTAATTGCTTAGAGCTGTGAACTATGAAAATGTCATTTTAGAAAATCAACTTTGTAATTAACAAGCAATTATTTTTAGATCTTCCTCTTCTTCCTCCCTCTCTCTCTCTCTCTCTCTCTCTCTCTCTCTCTCTCTCTCTCTCTCTCTCTCTCTCTCTCCACTACACTGTAGTAATACTCTCTTTGAAAATACTCTCTCTTTTTGTCATTTGCCGTATAATCGATATCGACGTCAAATCGAAGCCAATTATAGCCCGAGTTTAGAGACAATAAATCGAAGAATTTTCGAAATCTATGTGAGTTTAGTCACATTATATGCACTCAACTGTAGAGACAAACAATAAAATTATGGTCTCAGCAGTTGTCGCTGCAATACTGCACACAAACTCTGAAATTATTGTTCATTTACCTTAACGTACTGTACAGTACTAACACTTGATTTGCATTGTCTTTGCATTTCAGTACTACACTGTATATCTCGACATTTGCTTCTGAAACGCTTCGCACAAACGAATCGACAAAAATATTTCCAAAATACTCTATAAGTTTTGATTTTTGTTTACTCAACAAAAGGGAAAATATTTTCATTTTCTCTTTTGTTTACCAATGAAGTGATATTCGCGTTAGCACTAAATTAAGCAGTCTACAAACTCGACTTAATATTTTTGTTTATTTTGAAAATAACATTACATTCTCTATATTATTGTCAAATTTGGCTTATCATCGATTTGATGACATAATTACGTTTTGACAATAAAACAAAAGTTTACTCTCAATCAGATCGACATTTGTTTTTATTTGCAAATGAAAGTATACTGTCCTAACATTTCTCGTTTCTCCAAATTGAATTAACTTTGCTATTTTCAAAAGTAAAGTGTAAAATACACCTAGTTTATCTTGAATGAATTAAAGTGGCAACACCATAATTTGAAGCTAAAGTGCAAATCCCTCACGTATTGCAGCCTCGGGTCAGCGCTCACTCTCTCAATGCCTTTTCGAATAATAATTCTCGAGTTTTATTAATTTTTTAGTTTGTTTTCGCTTTTTATCTAATTATGCCATTAATGCTATAATTAATTACTCAATTCAATATGATTTGTATTATTGAGTGGATTATAGCAATAATTAATATTTTAATTTAGAAATAAATCATATTTTTAAAAATATATTTTTAAAAGTTAATTAGATGAGAAAATTCTTTAAGTTTGCCCAATTAACATGTTTGATTGGGTTTACAATTTAATGATAAGTTTATTATAATGTTGTATTAGATTTATTGATTTTGTGATAACATTCCAAATTATTTTTGGCACTGTTTGAGAGTTGGAAAAATAGATTTGTAAAAAGTGAATAACATGAATAAAATAGTCGCGAATCGAGTGATTCGACCATCAAATCAATAGTCACTGGTTTTGGTGATTTCGCTGATTCGCAGCCATTGTTGCGGATTCTAAAACATAACAACTCTAATGATATCGAGAAGTGTATACAATGTCTTGAACTGCAAACTCCAAACTCGAGTCGTTTCCGATTTTTGATTTTTCGCATTAATTTTAATGATGACTGCATTCTGATAGAGACAGAGAGACAGAGGGATAGGGAGGGAGAGAGACAGAGACAGAGAGAAAGAGAGAGAATCCTTGAAAATATTATCGTTTGTCGTCTCTATTTGCGTGCAAACCCTTCTCTCGCTCTCCTCTCGAGAGGATTGGGAGGAGTTTTTCTCTTTTCTCGGTATAACGAGTCTTTGCTTGAGTCGGAGTGCATGTGTGCGCTCGTAGTACATGCTGTACAGCATATATGCCGAACATACCTGTGCGGCGCACATCGGCGCTGTCCGAAGCGAGGAATGCCTTAATCTTTGAGAGGAGGAACAGAGCCAGTA
>JAQIXC010000694.1:0-21328 GCA_034697605.1 Metabelba pulverosa | reverse complement strand
TCTCTCTCTCTCTCTCTCTCTCTCTCTCTCTCTCTCTCTCTCTCTCTCTCTCTCTCTCTCTCTCTCTCTGCCGGCGCGCGAGCACTGCAGCGAAAAGAGTCGGTAATTGTGTTGACGGAACGGCGTGTAAACTATACTAAACACTAAATTAGAAATAATTGCTGCTTGGGCATTGGGCTAGGCGCTTATTTTACAGTTAACCCAGATAACTAAATACTGTACACACACTGTACGATGCATTTATCTTGTTTACGATTAAAAAGCAACTGTCCAATAATTATTGGGTTTAATAGTCGCATAAATAGATGAACAAAACGTATAATTCCTATCCGTTTGTGTCGATCCGTGTCGTGAAGTGCAGTGAAGAGGCATTTCGGACGCAAACGGTCTGAAACGCATTAATGACATGTAATGTCAACAAAACGACGAAATGTACGGTATATTTGTTGCCCCGACAAAGCGAGAATGTAAATAGTAGAGTGCTTCATCTGTATGTGCCGTACGCACCAGTAGTAAGTTAGTAGTAGTAGTCGGAGAGAGGGGGTGGGCGTGCGATATCATAGCATACTAATCACACTAATGGATGAGACGAAAATAGAGAGCGCAAAAAACTGGAATGTATCTTTAATTCCGCATCAAATGATATAAAACAGAATATTTGATCAGTGCACTCGTAAATAATTAACAAGCTATTAAATCTATTGCCGAAATGTTTGGCGGCTTTTAATTTAAATGTATAATTTTAGCCGCAAAAAGGCTTAAATATTACTTGCCGAATTATCAGTTGCATTTATCGAATTTAATTAGCAAGATAAATAATAGATTTCGAAAATACGGTCTTATTTTGATTTATTAGTAATTTTACGTTTAAGCTCTTAAAATATAAACTTGTTACAATATAAAGTTAAATTTACGATTGCATTACTCTATTAAATTAAATTGTCGCATGGGAAATTATTAAAAATTTTTTAACTCAATTTATTATATTAAGTAAGCAAGTATAGTTTTAGAAAACGATTATAGCATTGAATATTGACAAAAAAAAACAAAATTAGCAAGCAAAACAAAATTAAATTCCCGTTTGATCCGTGCAAGTAAAAAGTCATTAAAACGCGGCAACAAAAACATAAAAAGTGCACAGATAGAAAAAAGCTCTTTTGATATATTACATTCTACTTTTTTTATCCTTTAATTAATAATATTTGTATAAAAACCTGTAATTTATATACATTTTCCTGCCGTTAATGCACACAAAATAGTCGCAATCCATAGCTATCTATTCATACGATTTAATGTCCGCTTTATTGTTTGAAAAAGTACACAGTTTGTTTTGCGGCTAAAATAAACATTTATTTTAATTAACTTTAAATATTAAAGTTTGCATTATGCCAGTAATTTTATAATGTTCATTTAACAACCGCAAACAATACGTGGCTAAAAAACTGCGTTAATAAACTATTAATTACGATATACAGTGTAGTTTTTATGTATCAAATAATTTATCTCGTTTAAAAATCTCATTTTTAGTTTGGAATTTAATCATTTTAAATATAAATTGTATCTGGATAGTTTATGATCGTATAAAATTGTGAGTGATAAAATTCTGCCCATTTAATCGTTTTTATCTAAGCTATCAATTAGAACAATTAACCCAGAATCAACTAAATTAAATGGCATTTTATCATTAAAAATCCATATTTATCTATTCAGCACAAAATTATACAGTATACTCATATAAATATATCGATTAAAAGTGAAATGGGTTTTTCTGCTATGCATATAAATTTGCATAAAAACATTTTAAAACAAATAAACATAAAATTTAAAACAATGTTTCAAAAAGATAAAATTTATGTCTTAAACAAGAATATAAGCAAAAACTTATTATTTTAGACTGTAGTTAGCGAATGGAAAAATTGAAATTTAACGCAAAATTTCCGTTATGTGTGATGTGCTGTACGTCTGACAGATTAAACAGATTTAGAATACATTTAAAGCGTTCGCCGAAAAAAAAACTTCTAATATAAGCAAAACAAGAGAGAAAAGCAATAAAATAAAATAAAATTTAGCATTTAAATATTATGTCACGTAAGAGACATTTCGCAGTGTTATTTTTTTACATTTTCGTACTGTATATATATTTTCATAAATTTGCAAATTAGATAAAACATTTTTAATGTTTCGCTAATTTTAATATGTCTAAATGTCTAATAATTTTTTCAAATACATGATTTATTACATCCGCATATTGCTTCTGTGCAAATTTGAATTTGTAAATATTAGCAATTACAAATTAAGCAAATTACAGTTCAAATATGCAATTATAAATTAAAACTATTACATATACTAAAATATTTGCAAAAATTAACATTAATTTATACATAACTAAAAACTCATACATATTACAATATAAACATACTATCTAAATTTAAAAATATAACTAGGTTATGCACACACAAAAAACTGGCTAGACTAAATATTCTGATAAATGTGACATACATAAAATAAATTTAAAAGTGTTACAAAAAAAATAGTAAAAAGTTCGAGAGATAAATTAAAGTTAGCAAGATACTTTCAGCAATAATGTGGAAAAGCAACAAAATAGTCGAAACACACGCACAAGAGTTTGCAGACACACATAGCAATCGAACGGTTCGAATGGCCGAACGAATCGATAAAATAATTAATAAACTGTGAAATAATTGATTGGATAGTGTGAGTGAAGAAACGCACATTATATCGGAGGCGAAAAAGTTTTGTTAAGACCCGAAAAATCGAGTTTTAGATCAATTATAGCGCAGCGTTTCGGTCTGACATTACAGTCGCTGGCGTTCTCGCGTTCGCAGGGGCGAGAACGCGCTCAACTAGATTAGAAAAACTAGCTTGCTGGTTTGCGCGAAAGAGTGCGGGAATGGGAGAGAATGGGAGAGCGAAAAGTTGATTAGAAATATTGGGGTCTAAAGATTTATCAGTCAATTAATAAGCGCGACATTGTGTTCCGATACGTAACATGCTATATTACTGATTGGATATCGGGTTTCGCATCGAAATCTAATCAAAATATGTTTCGGAGAGTAGGGGAGAGTAGGGGAGAGTAGGGGAGAGTGTAGGAGATAGTAGAAGAGAGGGAGAGAGTGAAGATGAAGAGCATATTGTCGTTCATCGCAATCGACTGTCACTAATGTCGCTATTTATTCAATAGATTATTCGTTTATTCGGCTAATCATAACGTATTGATTTATTATGGCTAATCAGTTCCGTTATTTTTACAGTACACAAAATTTTTTCATGTTTATTGTATACCTGGTTGAAATTTTAAAACCATCCAGACACTTTTTTTTATGTGTGTAAATACATTTTTTTTGTGAAGAGAAGAGTGCTCAAATATATGCAATATTCATCGCCGAGTAATAGCAGGCATAAAAAACAATATTATGTTTTGTTTTTTTGTTTTTTATTCCTCACTTCGCGAGCCGACAGTAATATCGTTTGAATACGAAAAACATTTATTGTGTTGTCGTCGCCGACAGACTCGGCGTTGATATGTCAGACACGTTGAGACAATTTCTCTTATAGACACACATAAGACAATTCGCTTTTTTTTTTGTTATTCTCTTATGCAGTATATTTTTACTTTTTTATTCTAGATATAATAACTATCATGATAATATTGGCTGCGAATCGTGTGACTAAATAGAAAAAACAAATTTCTTATTGTTTTTCGCCGTTTTATGTTAACTCTATGGCCACAAAAAGCGCTTTATTCGCCGCTAATATACTGTTACTTTACTCGCGCGAGTTATCAAGGTATTTTTTCTAAGCTGTTTAAGCAGATATGGTATTATTATTCAAATTAGATGTGTGCAAAATCTGGCTACACAATTTGCGCTAGCTTAGTTGCTGATAAAAAGTTAAATATTCCCGTGTAAACATAATAAACATGTGCAAGCTAACATTTTTTATAACTACATTACAATTTTTTTTCGCCAAAACAATAAATAAAATATTAAATCCAAACGAGAAAAGTGTTTGAACTTTATATATATATTTATATAGAAATTTGTGCTGTATATACGCGTTGTATTAATACAATACAATTTTTATGTGTAATACAGAAATTATTTGTTTTTTATATTTCATAACAAATCGCTTGTTTGTCGACTGAAACGCATTTCGAAATTTGTTGTTAAATACGTTGTCAGTATTTTCTGACAGAAAAATGTATTTTATTTTTCGTTTCCAATCTCTTTAAAAAAGCTCTTGTTTTACGATTTAATTCTTGTTAAAAATCTAACACAAATAGAACACAGCAGAGAGAAGAAACTGTGTAGTTATTTTTTTTGCTAGATTTTATTTTTATATATCTAAACGTCTATCGGCTTTAAGGAGAAAACAACACAAGATTTTTTGAAAACGTAAAAAACAAAACAAAAAATATTATTTTTAACACAATTTTCTCGTTTCGCAGGCAATGCGCGAAAAAACATAAGCGAATTGTTACTGATTTCTCGCGTTCGGCGCTCGAGGGCTCGCCTGTTTACACAGACCATTTTTTACGGGCGAGAAACAAATTCCAAGATAACAGGCAGCGAATAGCAAGAATAAAATTCCTGTAAAATCAATTTACTATAATTGGATTTAATTTAATAGATTGTAGTATTTTTTCGATTATTTCAATATCGCGATATCGTCGCAAAACTTTGCTTTATCTTTCGTTTAGGGGCTCAGAAATGGAACTTGGTAAAATATTAAATTGAATTTTTATTTTTGCCGTTAAATTCAGCCAACTCTTTTCGCCATACGGTTGTGGCGGATGCGAATTGTAGCGATATTTTCGGCGCAAAAAATATATAATAATTTCTGAAATTGTCAGACATTTTGATAGATAAGCGAATGGCGAAGAAGAGCGAAGAGAAGCGAAAATTTAATGCAATTTTGTTTCCGCATACCATCACAGGAGTGGATGGAGAATATGCTTCAGTGGACGGAATAATTTTTTTCCTCCTCTCTTGTTGTTGTTTTTTGCTCTTTACTTATTTATTTGAGAGATTGCTTTTTGATTATAGACGGCATCGGCAACGAAAAACAAACTGTGCACAAATTATATTTTAAATTACGTTTTTGATATATTGTCGAAAATGGTTTAAATACTGTTTTAAAGAGAATTTGATTTTTGTTTTACGTTTTTAATGCGATAAATAAAATATGCATTTAATTGAAAGGTTGAAAAACATTTTTTATATTAAGTTATACAGTATATAACTGAATATAAATATTTCTTTTAAATTAATACAGTATAAATTAATTGGTAACAAGAGCATTTATTTTAAAATACAGTATATTTTTAAAAATTAATAACGATAGTTTTAAATTAATTAATTTAATTAACAAATGCATATTATATTAAATTATTGAAATTAAAAATTGCCTTTTTGTAAATTGTTTCATGATAGAAATGGATTACTGTATATAACATTGCATCATTTTGCAAGCCACCACTCATGAAAATTTTGCAGGATAAGATTTCAATAATTTTTTCCCATTATTCGAGCCATACATTAAAACAGTAAACCGAACAATCTAAACCACAATCAATCAAGTCGCAATACACTGTACATTTTCATATATACGGGCTAAAAGAGTAACTTAAGATATATTTCTATTTTGGGCGCAAAAAATTGTATCATGGAAGAATTTTTCTAATGCACAAAGAGTAAAGAAGTGATCGAATGCATCACAAAAAAAACTTCTGATAAGAATATACAGTATATTCTGAACAAATTCGCTGCAATTCAAGCGCTCGATATAACGTTACACTTTTGAGTAGCATGCAGTAAATATACTGCTACATTAAAAAAACAACATCTCATTGATTTTATCATTTTGAATAATGTTTATTTCTAAAATTATACTAGTCTAAAATTATACGAGCGTGTTTTTATACATGATAGAATCATTTAGTTAGTCAATGTGTTAGTTAGTTAGTAAACAATTGTTTTCCTATAATACTGTACAGCTACTATTTTAAACAAAACTTTAAAAAAACGAAAAAAAAGATTCTGTCTAAAATGTCAAACAAGGTTTTTTCTAAACAAGATAAATTGATATTCAATTTCAGACAATAGCGGTCCCGATTTGTGCAATGTACTTCGCTTCTCGTCAATCCATTTCCAATTTCCACTGAACTAATTGCGTCCGAAATGTTTTTACCACTCTCATTTCTTACTTGACTTCAATATACAGCGCAGTTTTTCGCGACAGTAACAGACAGAGCGAAAATCCAACAAAGTTCCTGTCTCAATTTAGCCGAAACACACACAGCGTAAAAACTAAAAGACAAAAAGCAATCTTATTTGTGCAATGTACTTTCGGTGCGCAAACCAAAAAACCGACTGATCCGCACCAAACCGACTTCGAGCCCGGCGCCCAAATAGCTACCAGTGCGCTGAGCACACATAGCACACACATACACACACAGCGCACGGAACACACAATTCTGTACAGTTTGTACAGTTTACTCCAGTTTAGTGAAGCGGAAACAACGGCGAAATTTTTCTTCTCTACTCCTACTTTATACTGTTCATTTTACGTTTACTACACAGCAATACCGCCTAGTATTTTACGTTAAACTGCACAGTATTTTTTTTCTTCGCTCTCCCGTTTACCAAGTACAAACGAACAAAAAAAAAATGATTCATGAATTTTTACTCTTAAAACAAAAACAGCAAAAAATCGCTCATTTTTTCAGTTAACGGCAGTGTTTAAGAGCGAGCCGTAGAGTAGAGAAGAAATTAATGATTGTTTCGGAAAAAATTGTTTCGAAAAAAATGTCTTTTAAACACATAGTTAGGGCCAACAGAGAAACGTTTTTTTTTTTTGGGAACAAAATACTCTATGTATTCAAGTTATTATTATTTCTGTTCTCTCCCGTTCCCCGTCAGTTGCGAACCGGCACAGGCATACGCGCGCACCGGTAGGGTGAACAATATGGTGAGCGCACACATGCCCTCTCCCTTCTCCTCCTACTCCACATCCTCGACATCATTAGACTATTATTAAAATATTAATGGTTTTCGTAATAATCTTAAACAAAAAACTTATGTTTTCGATATTAGCGATATATCAGACGAAATGTTACATTGCAACTTTTCGCTAACCGTAACGACGTTATGCAACTGAAAATCAATAGTGTGTTTCGTAATTTTGGTTATTTTGATTTAATTACAAACCATTATTTAGCAAGACATAATGCAATATTGAATAAGCAAATTGATATTGAAATATAATTTCAATAACAAGCATTTGTAACAATATTTGTTTTAATATAATAATATTTAACAAGATTAAAAATTATTATCTAAAGGTTATTCATTGTAACATTGTATTACATTAACATCCAATTAAAGCATTGTAAATTATTATTTGTAACAATAATTCTTTAAACAATTTAGCATTATATTACAAATTTAAATAATTTCTAAAATTTAGTATGTACAAATGTATAAAGCTTCAAAAAATATTAGTTAAAATTTTAATTTGTATTATTTAATTAATCTAAAGTTTAATTAAAAATCCTAGCAAGATAAAAACTAAAACGAGTTAAAAGCAGAAACGAGTGGAACAAAAATTTTAATGCAATTACAGCTGCAATGCAATCGAATCCATTCGAGCAATTCATGCGAGCGATGCGTTTCACACAGTTGCATTGTCGAGCGCGAGAGAAAACTACACAGTTACATTTTAGCGATGCGCAGCCAATTAGAGAATTATGTCGAAAAGATTATAACTGTTTTTTCGGACTGAATTAATACAACGGAAAGAAGTAGAAATTAGCATCACTATACCTACGAAATATACATATGCACTTTTTTCTATGTATGATAAAAAACTGTTTTGCCCAATTAATTACCATTATCATTTTTCCGTGTGTCTGCGCGCGTCTATTCGTTCACACGTTGTCAGCCAAATCGGCCTTTAACTTGGTGATCAATAATATCTGGCTTAGAAAAATTAGCAGTGTACATTTTTGCCTCGGCAAGCCCTATTATTTCGCCGGCGATGTAATGATTATAATTAAACTAATGATAAGTTCGTTTTTTCGCGCACTAACCCATGCATTAGTTTTATTAATTTTTCGCCTCTAAAGTCTTAATTTGCACTGTCTAAATTAACGGGTATTAATGCGCTTTAATGTATTAATCAATGAGATTAATTATTTTAATTGTTATCTTGCTAAGTTATTTGTTAAATTATTTTTTATTTTTTACAACAGTTCTAGCTAAATTAATCCGTGCAATATATATTTTCATTTAATTTAATTAAGTATAAAGTTAACTTTTAAATATTCAGATTAGTTTTAGCTAGTAAATATATTGTTTACTGTACAGTTTATTGTAAAATTAATTAGTTAAGCAAGCTATTCTCGTTACTATGGAATGCCCATATTTGCATTATAATCAATAAGCGCATTAAAAAGTAAAATTTAACATGATAATAAAATAATACAATATCCGATTAATTTGATTAAAAACTAATTTTAAAGTAATTATTAAATTTAAGTGAATTTAAAAATTAATTTTCAAAGCTTAAATGTATAGCAATAATTTTACTACATTGTAATTTTAAAACGCAAAAATCGACGACAACGGCGACGACAAAAGTAACAATAGCCGACAAAATCCACTGTGTAGCTTTATGAAAGAGCATTATAAAAATTTGGCTCAAAAAACTAATTTACTGTAATTTATTAAATAAATGTCTTTTCGCTACAGATTTGAATCTATTCTTCTATTTATTAAACCGTAAATTCCGTTCATTTAATGACTATTATGTGTATTATTAATACAAAAATTTTTACAAAAAAAAACATTGTTATTTTGCCTAGATTAAAAATATTTTTAATCGATTGCGCAGATAAAATTTTGTATGCCAATTTATAAAAATAGATTCTTTCTATAGATTGATATAATATATGGCGTATAAAGCAAATGATAAATAATATATTTATAAATTATAGAGTAAATGATAAACTGATAGTTTGCATAAACTTATCGAATATATGAAATACTTATTTTGATTTTGCATTTTTAAAAAGTTTATATTAAAAATCGCATTTTAAATAATACTGTGTAAAAGCGCCGTTGACTTTACTTATTCGATATATTTTCAGCAAAAATAAAATCAATAAAAAATGCTAAAAATATTTATGCTACTTTTTCTTTTGCAATGTAGGAAGTTACAATTTTGTACGGTTTAGTTTTTTAGATATTCCACTAAAAATCGATTTAATCTTTTTGTTTTTTTTAATAATCATGTTTTTAATTAGAATTTAAAAATTAATATGTTGTAAATGGCAACGTAAAAACTTGCATTGCAATATATTGTGTGATAAATTAATGCTTGTTAATCTAAAAATAATTAACTTGTTTAATTTTACTAAACAATTAAATTTAAAGTAAATTAATAAATTTCTAAACTGTTAAAAAACATTAATTATGAAAAATCTCATATATAAGTTAGAAAATTAATTTTCTCAAAACAAAACAAAATATATTGATTTTGTATTTTGCAAATATACGTGATATACGAAAAAAAAATTTGTAATAATAATAATATTTTTGAATGAGTTTTTGTTTTTATCAAATCGTTTGATTTGCGCGAAAAGAAAACGACTTTTTTCTGCAGCCGTTACACAAATGGAGAGAATTGTGAGAAAGAAAAACAAATAAATAACTAAAATAAAGAACAAATATTTTCGGAGACAAATGCGAAGATTCTTTTGTTTTAAACCATTTTCTCGGTCTCTCTCTCTCTCTCTCTCCCTCCCTCCCTCCCTCCCTCTCTCCCCTCGGGTTTTGAGTTATGTATTGAATTTTATGACTCAATTATGTGAACTAATCTAACGGTCAGTTTGATCTGTAATTTACTCGAAAAAAGAACATGGTAAAAAATCAAATCACTTCCGAATATAATATCTAAAAATAGACAATAACTTAAAGAATAAATTTAGACAATGTGTTTGAAAATTTTATATTAAACTATTATATTAATAATATTTTATCTAGAAAACTTTATTGTTTAAATTAATTTCAAATGCAATTTAATAAAGTAATATAAATTAGCTTGTTTAATTTATATATCCTTTTCAATTGATCTAATTATTAATATGTATCGTTTATTCAATATACATTGAATTTTATATATACAATTAATAAAATAAAATATATTTTGCACAAAAATATTTAAATCACTTATAAAATAATTGAATGTTCTATATTGCTTAAGAAGAATAAAAAATAAATAAATAAATAAATAATAATCTTGCTTATTTATGCATAAATATGCGAAGCATAAGCGCACAAAAACAAAAATATTAAATCAAAACGAATTTTTTGTTCTAAACAATAGTTTATTATTCAAGTATATAATTATTTAGGCAGAAAAAATGTAATGTTTAAAATTAGAAAACAAAAAAGACTAACAAAGATTTATTTATATATGAACATTTTATTCGATATACGCTGTATACGGCACAGAATACACAGTATATTTCGGTACATTTTAACTAGAGTTTTGTCAACCGGAGAACAAAAACGGATTACTCTTTTAAAAACACTAATTCTTTTTCATACAATGAAATAATGAGGAGAGAGAGAGAGAGAGAGAGAGAGAGAGAGAGAGAGAGAGAGAGAGAGAGAGAGAGAGAGAGAGAGAGACGTCGAAAGAGTCATCACAAAACTAAAAAAATATACACTAAGAATATAAGAAAATTTGCAAAAGAATATGAATAAACGCATTGAGAAAAAAAAAACGTAGAGAACAGTTGAAATAAAATGTTGCAAAAAAAAGAGCTAAAAGAAAATCTTTAAGCATGTATATAAAAAGCATTGGCAAGTGAAGCATGCAAATATATAAGTTATATGAAATAATTTTCGAGAAATGCGTATTTTTAGTCTATTTCTATCGTTTAGTGCGACGACAAGCGACTGACTCCGAGTCGTTCGCCACTTATCGCTTCGAACGGCTTTCGAAAGTACTTTAAATTGACTTTAGATTTGCGAATATTTTTTTTGCGCTTCTCTTGTGTTGCCTCTCGAAGATCGGGCGATAAAGTTATAGCGATTATCGCGCGCGCACTGCGCCTAATGCCCGGGCGCTTAGTAATGTGCAGCCATGCTCAATTTTTAACACCGAACAGTTAAATGTGCGCTAGCAAATTAAATAACAAGTTAGCTTAAATTTGCGACATTGTAATCGTCGTAAGTCATTGAAGAAGTAATGTGTGTGTGCTTGGTAAATTAATTAAAGTTGTGAAACAGTTTTTGTGATTTTTGCTTGATATAAACTTGATATAATCTCGTGCAAATATTTTGCAATTTGTAATATTTTTAAATTTTAGCAAGCTATTTATTTACTTATGTTTAATTTGTTGAAACTATTTAATAAGTTTTAATATTTGTGTATTTCATAATATTATGATTGCTTAATACAAAATAATGAATGTAATATATAAATACACAAGATATTTGAAAATATAGATGTATATTTAAACTATGGAAAATTTACAATACATATAAACTTTTCAAAAATACAATATAATTCGTACATACTTTAATACTTATGTATGATAAATTAAAAATAGAAATACAGTATAAAAATTTAGTATGCTTAGAGAATTGTGCAAACTATATGCGGTGGTAACACACGAGAGAATCGGTTTGAAAAAAAATTCTTTTCACCCAACTCTTCAACATGAAGAAAAGGAGAGAATAAAACGGTTTGTAATGTTAAGCGAAAATCAATGGTTAGACTAACAAATGTTGACGTTTTGGCTCAATCTTGTAATCCACACAAACACATAGGAGTGCACAGTATAAATGTGTGCGAATGGATCGGATTTTCAGCCCAATTTTAAAAGATATTTCTTTTTTTGTGCACAGATACATTTTGCCCTATTGTCTAACAGCGGATATTTGCCACTTATAGCTCTGAATAAACGATTTCTTTTTTGTTTTGATAAAAATATATTTAAATGTAAAAAATATTGAAATTTTTTTTCGGTGTATCATATGTTTTGCCATTTGAGGTGTTATTTGAAGAATATTTGCGAAAAAATACTTTGTATTCGGAATATAATGGCGCGGATGAGGGGATGAGGAGTCGTAAAGAGGATTTGAGGTCTCATTTGGTTACCCCCTCCGAGAAAAGCCTATTATTTTCAAATAAGAAACAAAAACAGACATGATACTTTTCGCCGACTTCACACCGCAATAACAAACGCTCGAACTACGCTTGTTTAAATTGCGAAAATTACATGCTAAAAAGTAAGTAGGCGCCCCGAATAAATGTGATTAGCTTGGAATTACGTTTTGCGCCGCCTAATTCGTCCTGGGCATTTTAATTTAATTAAAATTTTATAGACAATTTATCTCCGACGCGCGTAGCATGCTCCTTTATCGCAATATTTCTTTTTCTAACAAGCTTAATTAAATTGCGCACTCGAAAAATTCAACGCTTAAATTTAATTAAGTTTTATTCTCGGTCTGAGAATGTAATTACGTTATTATTTAAACAGTTTAACTTGGCAAAAATTGTTTTTAAATTTGCTGTATAAATTAAATCGCTTGAAACGGTTCCAGCTATTTATTAGATTAGATAGTTTTATTATTTAAAAAACTGTATAGTATATCATAATTAAAAATATAAGAATTTAAACAATAAGTAAAGTTTTAACCAAAAAGAAAAATATTATACAATAACTAAAATATTAAAAAATAATTAAATTATTACACAATAACTAAAATATTAAACAAAAACTAAATTATTAAACAATAACTAAAATATTCAAAAATAATTAAATTATTACACAATAACTAAAATATTAAACAAAAACTAAATTATTACACAATAACTAAAATATTAAAAAATAATTAAATTATTAAACAATAACTAACTAATAATTAATAAATAACTATTAAACAAAAATTTTAATTAGTTATTGTAAACAATATTTTCTTTATATGCTTTATACTTTGCTTTATAAAAAAAATTAGCTTGACACTTTAGCTGTAAAAAATCAATTTTAAAAACAATAAATATCTTGTAAAATTAATTTTGAAAATAATTAATTGCAAAACTAATTATATCTAAATTAGCGCAAAAGCGCACAAATCGCTCGCATTTGCGACGGAATTGTTGGCTAAGAAGCCCTCAAACTATAACTCGAATTGTGAGACGAAATTGGAATTCATTGCGAAGACGAGGAGAGAGTGAGAAAGAGAGGGAAAGAGAGGGAAAAAATGGAGAAAAAAATTAATGACATTTTAATATCGACTCAATTTATCTGTCGTTAAAAGCGCTTTTTGCGCGCTATTGATGACAATTGTTAGCCGCAGGCAATCCATTCGCTAATATTCGCAGTCTATTGTGACGGAAATTTATATTAATATACGGTTTATACAGTGTAGAAATGCTACGTACATTGGCCAAGCGGAAAAGATAAATCTAATACGAAATTAAGCATGTTGTCAATAATTTGATTTGAAAAGTTCATCGCAACAATGTGAACAAATAGTTTCCACGAGTAATATTAGTTATTATAATTTCTTATCATGCTTATTTTGTCAATAGAATTTTAAACTAATATTTTGAAAAGCAATTTTTGTTTTTGTGCATTGCATAATTTTCCTTTTAAAGCTCGTAAATATTATTCAATAGAAGTAGAATAATATGTTAGAGTATCTAGTTAAAATTCATCGAGACAAAAACTAAAATTAAAGTAGGCACAAGTATATCAATATTGTAACTGTATAAAAACATACAAAACTCATTAAATTCAATCTGTTAAAAGCAAACAAAACAAGAACAAGATAAAACGCGATTAAATTTAAATTTCATTTCAGATAAATTTAATTTGCATAAATTAATAAATAATTTCAACCGAAACCCAAACAAAAACGCTACTGTATAAAAGCAAATCAAAACACACAGCATAAATTTTCAGCGAAATTATTCCGAGTATTGCGCAAAACATAGATTCACTTATATCTTAAGCGAAAAAGAAAAACAAAACTTTAAAAATAAGTATATTTTTACAATATTTGCTTTAAAAGGATATTTAAATTTTTATATCTTGTTGTTTGAGAATTCAATCTCATATTTCGCTTTAAATATGTAGTGTATTATTGGCGCAAAAAATATTAGACAAGAAAAACGCGAAAATCTATTATTCAGTTGTTTAACGTATAGCCCGAGCAGTGTATTAAATGTGGAGAATATTTTTGCACTTAGATTAAACAGTGCGAATAAATTTCTTGTTTTGATTTTTGTAGCACTGTATATTTGCAATTCTTAGTAGCATTCGTAAATCTTTTGTCAGATATTTATTTGTCTTTATTTCGGTCAAACATTCTTCGAGTTTTATCGAAGAATATGTCAATTATTATATGGTTTGCGGCGATTAAATAAGAGATTTTCTATTAGATTTATCATGCTATATTTGGTATATGTACGGTATAGACAGGATGTACTTATATGTGCATGTGTTGGCTATGTGTGTGTGTGTGTGTGTGTGTGTGTGTGTGTGTGTGTGTGTGCGTTTGTGTCTGGGTGAGAATCCCAGCAAGCAATAATTTACAATGAAATAATTTAATAAGATAAATTTGCTTTTATTTTGCGCGACCAGTTTGTAAGAACTTTGATGTTATTTATTATGTCTTATACTTTTGCTAATTTATTACTGTATAAGTTTATATTAATGTTTTATATTAAATAATTTATATCTGTGTAAAATTTCATATCAGAATTATATTAATATATTACCAATTATAACTGGATAAAGCTATAAATCAAAATTTTATGAGCTACAAATTAACTCTAATTATAATTGTACTGTGTATTAATTCTTTATCTTACTAATTTATTTATTGTTAGATAAATTTCATTAATAAATTAAAAATTCAAACTATGTAAATTTTCATTACAATAAGAGGTAAATATTAAATTAAACCTTTGCAAAATTAAACAAAAATTAGCATATTACTTTTGCAAATATTAGCACAATAAATTTCCAAAAATAGACTGTACAAAGATTAAAAATATTGACACAAAAAATTAAGCACAAATGCAAAATACAAACTATACACTTTAGCAAGTTCGGTATTTTAATAAAAATGTGTACACATGTGCGGCATCGGTAGAACGGGGCGAGTAGAGTGGAAAAAATTGAGCAAGGCACAAACAGTCCATATTTAAGTGACACGCGAATCGATAAATTCATTAATCATTACGAATTAGAAACTATTTCGAATCTAAATCTGCGAGTGAACAGACGCTTTTTTCCAAATCCGCAGTTCGTGCAAAAATTTATTCTGTGTAGTTTTTACTTCCAGGTCAACCCCGCGTCCAAATCCGGCGCTCAATTCTCTGCCGGCGCTACGAATCTCATAGAATTAGTGACTAATTTATAGTTTCTTAAATAAGTATTTTAATATGTTCTAATTTTTTTTAAATTTTAATACATGTTTTGTTTTTAACTTTAATATATGTTTTGTTTTTTTTAATTCTAATATATGTTTTGTTTTTTTAATTCTAATATATGTTTTGTTTTTAACTTTAATATATGTTTTGTTTTTAAATTAATATTCATTTTATTGTTTTATTCTGTTTTGTAACGTTTGGCCGGAATCTGATTACACGTATATTTGACACAAAATTATTCAAATTGTTTCAAAAATAAATCGCCGACTCGTTTCGACTACACTGTAACATTTTAGCGCTGCCTTAATTTGAATAATTTAGTTAAAATTTATTCATTTATAATTTTTATTTTTTATTATTATTTAAAACGAATTCCACATTGCTACTAATTCCCGTTTTAGCTATGCGTGGCTGCATTTTATTTGCATTTAAAAATTAAAATTTAATTTTTGTTATGCATTTGTATTTGTGCAGTGTAATGGTATGTTCGGTGCATTTGAAAAATTAAATATTGCTAATTTTATTTGATTAGAATGTGCCCTGATATTTGATTTGCATAAAAATTATGCTGAATATTAAAATATTTCGCATTTTTGTTAATGTATCTGAATTTTTATTATTTATTAAAATATATTTTATACCAAATTTCAATTAAAGTTTAAAAATATACAATGTAATAAACGAATTACGCAATAAAACGCATAATAAATACAATTTAAATAATTAGAAATTGTGTACAAAATTTTAAATATTTGCTTTAAAAACATAAAATACTAATAAACTATTAAATTATTAATTTAATGGAATTATAAATCAAATATTTATATTCAAATTATAGCTTGATACTTTGATATATCCATATAAACTAATATACTGTATATTTTAGCTCTACTAAAAATCAAATTTTGCAAAACATATATAATGTATAAAATTGCATTAAATTTTACTGAAAATTTTTAAAATACTTTTGGCAAGAACAAAATATTCCTACGTGTTTAAAAATTGTTTCGAAAAACAAAGTTTTTGCAAAATATTTTTCTTGTTTTTAAACAAACATTTGTTTTCGACAATTCATTCCAAACGACTATTTTCTGCAGTAAAGCAATGGAATTATGTTTTTAATATATGTTTATATATTTTTTAAATATAAAATATGTTTTTAATCTTTTTGAGTGAATTTTTTTATACATTGTATTTTTGCAATTGTTTTTATACATTGTTTTGTATAGTACTTCTTAAACAAATCCAAAAAATACGCTTAGAGTTAGAGTAGTGTAGAAAAAAACAATAGTTTTATAAACAGAATATTTTTTAATCTTTTAAACATAAGATATATACGCGAATCGGACTCTGAATAAAACATTTGCTATTTTTTACGTTTTATTTTTGTTTTGTTTTTGTTAACTATATCTCGAGTTTTAAAGATTCAATTTTTGAGATAACTTTTTATTATTTATTATTTCTTTAAAACCTTTAAATCGTAAGAAATTTATTTTTGGAAAGCAATAGTCAATCCGAACAATCTGTTTATGTTTTGTAAAAAAATCAATATTCTGTTTATTTTTGAATTAATTTTTTTAAAACATGCAAATATTAAATAAAAATTTTAATGTTTTCTGCACAAATATTAATTTTAAAAATTAGCATAAAACCGATTATTCACTTAAATTGTTATATGCTGTGTAAAAATAAATAAAAATTAATATAAATTGTTATTTAAATACATTGTGGCTTACTGATTATGCAATACAGATTTATATTTAGTAAGTACGTTTAATTTATACATTGTATTAAATTTATTACACCACACAAAAAAATGTTATGAATTTTAGCAAGTTGATTAGTTAAATATTTCGCAATTATTTAGTAAATCAAACATTATATAAAATACCATTTAATAAAAAAAATAATGCTATACTGTAAACTGCGCAAAAATCTTATAAATAACATTTAAACTATAATAAAACATGTTTAATTTTATAATTAAATTATAATTTAATAAATAAATTAAAAATACAATTAAATATAACTATAACTTAAATGTCGGGTTTAATGCAAAGTAAAAAACAGCTAATTACTGCCTCAAACAGCTCGAGCTATTTTTACACAGAACCATTTTAGAAGATGCATGACAAAATTCGGATAACTCTTTAAATCTATCGCAAAAAAGCAGTTTCTGAAACGCAAACGAGTGAAAAGTTTAGACTTAATATCGATTAATCGATTCGACAAATACTTCGCAAACACTCGAACGCTACGGATATAGAGAAGAAGAAAAAATTAAGAAAAAAAACTTTTTTTTCTTCATATTTATTCGCAACATATTATGTAGAAAATTGAATCTGAAATGAGATTTTTTTTTCACTCGTTTTTCTAAATCAAATGATTTTTTTCTGATTGCCAACAGTAAAAAACATTACATTTTTTTGTACATTTTAGTGAAGGAATACTTCTACCATGTTCATTTATCGATGAGACGAAATTTACACAAATAATTAATTCATATGAAAACAGTCAGCGCTCTCAGGGATAAACTGTGTAAAAACGACTTTTCGAATTGCAAATATATTAGTCAATAATTTTAAAGTAATGTTTGTTTCATGCGATTCCGTTTCGTCGCGTTCTCTCGTCTTGAAGTCAAAGCAAATATTATTTTTGTCGATAAAAAAGTGTCGAAAACAGGAATAAAATCAAAGATTTTTTACCAAAACTAAAAATCCAAACTATTTTCACACATTGTTTGAAAATTCGGATAATATATTCGTTTCGAAAAAATACTGCTTTTATTTCGAACAAAAATAGACATTTCTATTCGAGAAGATCATAATACACAGTATGTTTAGCGCAATAAAAAAGTGAGCTGGATAAATTAATTTATAATTAGATAGAAAATTTTTATTTGGTGAGGGGTTTGCGGTAATCGCATCATAAAAAAATTGAATTACACTTTTTTGCTGCTATTATATCAATGCAATAACGAATACGTTATAAATATTAGACTGTATATTTTTGTTAATATAGACTAAATCTAATCAAAATACGCATAAATTTGTTGCGATAGCACTCCTCCTACACCCGAGACGAGCGCTCTCTCCCTCTCTCTCACCGCACACACGCACCGCAACCCTTCACCCCTTCATCTGCGTTATTTCACCATGCTCAACAAGCCCAATTACATTAATATTTTAGAACGCATATTCTGACAAACGTGTAATACATATTTGTTCTAATTGAATTCGCTACCATGTTTGAATTGAATTAATGTTTAATTTGAGAAATAGGTAATTATCTTGATAGTTATTTTTAAACAAGTACTTTTATGAGAATAAACAATATACCAACTTCTTTGTTGTTAAAAGTATTTTGATAATATTTAATAAAATAATTATAGTTTGTATTAATATGTATAATTACTATATTACTAAAATTACTAGTTTAAAAATACACAATGTATAAATTTCATATAAATAAGTATGTAATATTATGTAATAATATGTAAAATATGTAATATTATATTAACATTTTTTTAAAATAATAATTTTAATAAAAATAGTTATTTGTTTATAAAAAAATAACAAGGTGTATTGATAATATTTAACTAGATATTAAATTAATATAATTTGTATTAATAAGTACTGTACTGTATAGCCAACACAATATCAAAGCTACTTTGAAATTAAAATACGAAAAATTAGTTTGATAAAACCGAGTAAGTCATATCATATTTCAACTTGAAAACTACCGTATATTTTTACATTGCAAAATAAAACTTAAGTCTAATCACATTAATTCTGACGTAAATTATGACTTCCGTTCAGTTGATTCAATGCAATATTTTTGCGCATTTTTTTCGCTCACTTCTCATCACTCGTCGAACTGATGGGCGAAAAACGCGTTTCTAATCTCTATCTTTAGCTTTTTAGCTACTTTTTCCTGTTTTGCATATATTATGAACAGTTCATGAATAAGTGGCGAAAATTTTTGCTTGCTAATAAAATCAGAAAAAGAGTGTGTGTGCACATTTTGCCCTCGCTCGTTTTTATCACAAATGAGCTGAAATTCCGCTCAAATATCTGTGCGAAATAATAGGTGTCTGTGTGTACTGTATATTATGTAATAGAATATGGAATTTGTGATAAAAATATTTTTTTTGTTCAAAAAATGTTTTCACAATTTTTTTCTGTAGTTATTGTCGAAAAAAAAATCTATTTTTGCGCCGATTTTACTCATTTGCGTCGAAAAGCATTTATTTCGCAAAACAAAAACATTATAATCGCGAGAATAGAAATGCCGTACAAATTATGAGATAGTAGAGGCGATTAAGCATGCTTATAATTTGCTCGCAGGGAAATGGCCGCAAAAAGCTTATTACTTTAATTTTTTTTTGATATTACGTCAAATTTGTTTATTATGTTTAAATAGAATTTCTGCATTAATTTTATGCAATCTTAAAATATACAAATACGCAAAACGTATACAGTATAAACACAAAAATGTTTCATAGCAAAATTAAAGAAATACATAAAATAATTAATTCGATTTAATAGCAGCAGAAATTGCCTTAATTTATGCAGTACATATTAAAATTCTATATGCACGCTAAATAAAAATATACTGTACAGTATATTAGAAATATTATTATTTGTATAACAAAAACAAAACAAAACAGAAAAATCGTCAGGATATAATAATGGCGATTGAACAATTTTGCTCTTTCTCGATAAGATTAATATGTACAATCAAATCAAATTTATGATAATACTATGGCAGAAAGAAAAAACACAAATAATGTATTTATACTTTAATTGTAGGCCATTTCGTGCGTCCAATAAAAATATCGCCGATTATGGTCTCAAAAACGATTCTCTCTCTCTATTCGCATCAAACAAATGATGATTAGAGACAATAAATTAAAACAAATGCTCAGACATTGCGAGAGTGAGCGCTGATGAGAGAGAGAATGGGAGAGAATATGGGAGAGAACGTGGGAGAGAGTTGGGAGAGCAGGGAGAGTAAGCTAGAAAATTATAAACGTTATTATTATTAACATTTTTCGCCAACGCTCTACTCATTATAGTTTTGTTAGCGAAATTTTTTTTATCAATTCAACAATTGTATTAAAATTGTTTCTATATACTTTTATACTTTATTTTTACGCTGGCGTCGCATTTGTCACGTAAACTCATTTGCGAGAAAAATATGATACAATTGTGCAGTGAATCGCCGAGAGTTTGTGTGGCAATAAATTGAGGCAAAAAATCTAAATTTATATATTTTTTTTGTGTATAAAATACAATAAAGCGAATGCAGAGAAAAAAAAATAGTAAAGAATTTAAAGAATTTTTTTCGCAGAATCTAATGCAAAAACAACTTTACAGTAGTATTAAGAGAGTAATTGGGAGAAGGTATGGGAGGAGAGAGAGAGCGAGAGTGAGAGAGTATGCGAGCGATTGTTGTTGTATTAAAATAGTAGTGAAGATAAAGAAATAAATTTATTTTAAACTTGAAATACAAAGTTAGCTGAAAATTGGAGAAAAAATATTCGAAATTTTTTTTCCGTAGCACTCGTCTCGTCGTAAGGAAAATGTGAAGATATTGGGAGAGAGTGTGAGAGAGAGTATAAGAGAGACTAAGAGAGTGTAAGAGAGAGCGAAAACGAGAGAAAAGAATGCGATTGAGAGGAAGTGCTTAAGAATTTCGATTCAATTTATTTCAATCTTTTATACTCTCGTTTCGAGTGAAAGGCGAGAGAAAGAGAGAGTCAGAGAGCGTCGGAGAGAGTGAAAAGTGAGAGAAGACGTCGAAAGATAAGAATGAATATAAAACTGTTATTTTCTTCGGCAAAAAAGCG
>JAQIXC010000693.1:0-21333 GCA_034697605.1 Metabelba pulverosa | reverse complement strand
CATTCGCCGCTAAATTGTGTTTTATCTCGTTTTAGATAACTAAAGCTTTAATTTGATATGTAATTTAGCCGAATCCCTGTAAGACAGTTAACCAAACCCAACGAGTTAACCATGTTACAATGCTACCTGTTTTATGTTCAAGCAAAAATTAAATTAAATATAAATTAACCGAAAATTATTTCAAATCAGGGCGTCAGTGGACTTACCAGACGTGCACCGAATTGGGGTTCTTCCGCACAACCGACTCGAAGATCCAGCCCTGGGGTCCATACGTTCCGCTCGATTGGCTGCTCCAACAATGCGCCGACATATTCGGACCTCAGTTTACGCCCGACTTCGTGAAACAGGCGGTCGACTTCACCCACACCTACTACGGCGGCGCTGAGATAAATGTGCGGAAAGTCGTTTTTCCGAACGGTTCGATCGATCCCTGGCATGTGCTGAGTATTCTCAAGGACTTGAATGACGACTCGCCGGCGGTCCTTATCAACGGCACATCACACGGCGCCGATATGATGGCCGCTTTGCCTACCGATCCTCAATCGCTAGTTGAGGGCCGGAAAGTGATTGCACAGTATTTGGAGAAATTTCTAAAAGAAGATTAAAATAAAAATGATTTAATTACTGTACAGTAGTATATTGATGATAAAATTTAAGAATAAATTGCAATTTTTGTATCACGCTAATAAATAAAATAACTTTAATAATATATATTTTTATAAATAAAATAAATAAATTCACAATTACAATTTTTTAATATATTGATCATTTCAATATTATTTTTAATCAAATCAGTATGAATATTAAAATATATTTGAGTTAAATAGATTCCATAATTAACATTTATAATCCGCATTGTTATAGTAATTTAATTTGATAAAAACTAAAATTTATTATATACTTATTAATAAGTTATTACTGAGAAATGTGCAAATTAAGTTAAATTAAAATGTAATTTAAAACTATTGTAATTTAATTAAACAATTATTAAATATATTTGTAAATTTTATATTGAAATTACTAAACAATTTTTTGTATTTATACATAATGTATTGCACAAGGCAATTAATTATTAGTTGATAAAAACAAATGCAAATTAAATACAGTATAGTGTTACACTATAAAATATCGATATTCTGCATTAAATAATTTAATTTTATGTTTAATTAATTAGTAATTTTATGTTAAAAATAACATGTATTATTTATTGATTACATGTCTGTTTTTATTGATAAGGATAAGGTAAAATTGTTGTAGTATTTTCATTAGTACTTTTAGCACAGCTCTTACCTGAGTGCATATTTTCACATGATTAAAAATCTTGATATTCTTTTTCTCTAAGAGATAAATCACCATAGTAATTTTCATTAACATGCTATTATGATAAACTTTTTAAAACTACTATAGCTATCAATTGGTGCATAAATAACATAAAATATCGAGCAAAAATAATCATATAGTGAAACTAATTTTTCATTGCTACATTTTCCATATATAAACATGATATTTTGACTTAAATAGTAAAATCAAGAAATAAAATATTCCAATCATTACTGTACACAGTAATAATTACAACAACAATGCAAACACTGTTTTACGTATCACTAGCCGTTTGTGTGGCACTCATACAGAGCGCACCGCAATTCACGCGCCGGCATTCGCTCAATGGAATGCTGAGACGTCCGACGCTCGGCCCGGAGCGCAAGAGTCCGGTGCAGTCGGTTTGGTTTGAGCAGCGGTTAAACCATTTCGATCCGACAGATGAGAGAACGTGGAAACAGGTTTGCAATCAAATCAATACTATTTGTAATTAATTTTGAAATTAAATATTTTTTGTCAAATAATTTTACAAATCTATGTCGAAATCACAGCTCTATTACATTAACGACACATTCCATACCGACGGCGGACCAGTGTTTCTCATGTTGGGCGGCGAGGGCTACGACGGCGGCCTCTTTACCTACTGGGGCGGAATGGCTGTGTTGGCCAAAAAGCACAATGCCTTGATGATTGAATTAGAGCACCGATACTACGGCTATTCGCACCCAACGTCGTATGTTAACTAATAATTAAATATTGCTCAAGTTAGATTTCTGTACAGAGTTTAAAATTAATGTTATATATTTAATTCATTAGCGACATGAGTACCGACAACTTGAAGTACCTGAGCTCCGAACAGGCCCTTCAGGACGCGGCCTACTTTGTCGAGTACCTGACGGCGCAGAAGGCGCTCAACGCCAGCAAATGGATTGCATTCGGCGGTTCATATTCTGGAGCGTTGGCCGCGTGGATACGGGTTAAGTACCCGCATCTAATCGCAGGTGCGATCGCGTCTAGTGCACCCGTATTAACATTAGTGAACTATAATGGATATATGGAGTCTGTGAGTGAGTCGTTGGGCCAGACGTGTGACGACAACATTCGCGAAGTGATGGCAGCGATTGCGGCGGAGTTGGCGACACTCGAGGGCGGGAAGAGACTGCGGGACGCGTTCGGTCTGTGCGCACCGGTAGACGTGACCAATAAGAACGATGTCTACAATTTCGTGCATAACCTCATAGACTTGGTGCTCGTGCAGGTCCAGTACAACGGTCAAGATAGTGAAGTGAGTTTAGCGTGTTTCTTTTTATATTGAATATACAGTGTCATGTGCAAAAGGCCTTCAACTATGCCTTAGTTGACATACAGTAACCAAAATTAGTCACTACACGAGATGGCGATCCGGCGAAGCCTCGCCAACTCATCGCTCATCCTTGAGAAGCATCGAACTGCGAGACATCACTGGCTATAAGAGATGTGTCGAGAACAGTATTCAATGAGTCTGTATAGAGCCCTTCGAGAGTGTGTAACTCCAGTCGGAGAGGAGTCGTCGTAAGAGCGAGTCGTCTACGACGACGAGCTAACCGTCGCCTCGACGTTAGTCTCAGTCGAGTGAAGTCTCATTGTATTCGGAATTGATTTAAATTGTTATTTGAATAAAGTATTGTTTCCCGTGACTTTGTGTTTTGTGACTTCAAACCCACTGACCAGTCATTCAGATACTTCATCGTTGTATCCATCGCGACATTCAACTAAGACCTAATTGCTGTCTAAAACAATCCGGTACTGATCCCGGTCGTGATACTAGTGCCGAAAGGTTGGCCGTTAAGGGAGTTGTCGGCAGTTCCGCATCCCCGGCAACCTTAGCATTAGACAACAGTATAAGTTACGCGTGATCAGAAAAATGAGAAATTCGCTTGATTAAGCTAAATTTTATTTAAGTTGTACAAAAATTCCTCTACCATACACGTTTTTTATACAGTAAACACTAGCATGTTTATTTTTATTTGAATTTTGAATATAGCAATGCGTGTATTAAATTTCATCTTATTTATTTTATGCAAATCAAAATTATTTTTTAAGTTTAAACCAATAATAATTTTTCTATGTATTTAATAATAGCTAGGTGTTTTCTATGTGTTTAATTCTTGCATTTTTATCTTACAAAAATAGCATGACATCGGAAACGTGTGCCGAATAATGGGCAATAAGACTGTGCCGGCGATCGACCGCTACGTTCAGATCGTAAACGCGTTTTTAGGCGAAAAGCGCGACTGTTTCGACGTTCGGTACGACTCTTGGATTAAGTACATGAAGAACACGACCTACCAATCGGAGGCCGAGTTGGGAGGTATGCTATTCATACAATACTCAATGAAATAAATTTAATATTTTAGCATGCTAATATGTTTCCTTGTGTTTACGACTCTTACGAAATTATTATAAACTAAAACAATTTTTGTGTTACTGGTTCTTTATAGTATAAAAGTGTAAACCGAATTAAATATTGCTATGTACTATTAGTTTATTTCAATATAAAATTATAGTAAATATAATTGCTAGTGGTTTTTAGTTTCAATAAGTTATCTTTCATCTACCTTTAATATTGCTCTAATAATAATACCCTGTTTTGTTATTAGTGTTTAATTAAATAAAATCAAATTAACCAAAACTTTCCCAAAAACAGACCGTCAGTGGACTTATCAGACGTGCACCGAATTGGGGTTCTTCCGCACCACCGACGCAAAAAGCCAGCCCTGGGGTCCGTACGTACCGCTCGATTGGCTGCTCCAACAGTGCGCCGACATATTTGGCCCGAAGTTTACGCCCGACTTTGTGAAACAGGCGGTCGCCTTCACTCGCAACTTCTACGGCGGCGCTGCGATAAATGTGCGGAAAGTAGTCTTTCCGAACGGTTCGGTCGATCCCTGGCATGTGTTGAGTATTCTTAAGGACTTGAATGACGACTCGCCGGCGGTCTTCATGAACGGCACATCACACGGCGCCGATATGATGGCCGCTTTGCCTACCGATCCTCAATCGCTGGTCGAGGGCCGGAAAGTGATTGCAAAGTATTTGCAGAAATTTCTCGAAGAGGACTAAAATAAAATTACTTTAATATAATTTATATTACTTATACATAACAAATATAAATATATAAAGTTATTTTGTGTTATATATTATTCTAATTAAAAATATAAATTATTTTAACTATAAACATGTTAAATTAATAAATTAAATATTTTTAAATTTATTCAATAATAAATATGAAAAATAAAAAATATTACACAAACAAAGAATTAGTATAAATTAAATGATTCATTATTATTTATCAATTAAATTTTTATCATTTATTAATGTATTCTTAAAATGTGTATTACAATAATATATTTATTTGTTTTATCATAGTGTTAGTTTCATATTCATAAATAGAATATAAATATGATTTTTAAATCTAAAACTAATAAATAAATTAATACTTCACAAACGATACCCAATAATTAATTTATTTCAATTTTATTTTTGTTTTTAAATGATTAAAAATATATAATTTTATTAAATTCTCATACATTTATTTATAATATACAAGTTCAATAATAAAAATTTAACACCTCAACAATATAATTAATATTTTAAATAAAAATTTCAAAAATAATTCAGATTTTATTTTAATGCAATTTTATATAGTCTTTATATTACATGAATAAAATAATATGTTTATATTAGTTTATAGTAAAGTAATTCAATTTATTTAAAATATTATCATTTAATTAAATTTTATTTTGTTTTTAATAAAAATAATATATATAAATGTAAATGAATATTTATTTTATATTTATTAATTAACAATATGGAGTATAATTTAAACCAAACAGTCTCAATTATCTAGCAAATCCAGTAATTTAGTTAATTCAAATTTTACATTATAAAACAACTTAAAGCCATAAAATAAATAAGTCATAAATATTTAAATAATAAAATAATATGTAAATTAATGCATTGAATATGTTTTTGCATTTTAAGCAATTCACATTAGCAAAATTATTTATAAATTTATCTTATTAAAAATTAATACCATTTTGTATATTTATTACAGATGTGTACAGATAAAACAAATTAATCCGCATAAAAATTATAATTTTATCACTAACTAAAATTGCAAAATCTTTACTTAAATGACAATACCCTTGTTTCTATATGTACCATAATTAAATTACTAATTTCAATGATTAATTGTAATAGCATTTGAAAGTATAAGATTATTTAGTGCAAAAAGAATATCAGGGAACACAAGTTGAGATATGATGAAACTAACTTGTCCTTGCTAAAATGCTATATATACTATTTTCTAAAGTGTATTTTACTATAGAAACATTGAAAATATATTTCAATTATTATTACAGTTGTACTAATCAATCAAACAATGAATAACTTATTTTACGCAACACTAGCCGTTTGTGTGGCACTTATACAAAGCGCACCGCAATTCACGCGCCGACATTCCCGCACTCTCTCGGGAATGTTGAGACGTCCGTCGCTCGGCCCGGAGCACAAGAGTCCGGTGCAGTCGGTCTGGTTTGAGCAGCGGTTAAACCATTTCGATCCGACCGACGAGAGAACGTGGAAACAGGTTTGCAATCAAATCAATGCTTTTTGTAATTTATTTTAAAATTAAATTAATAATATTTTTTTATTGTAAATATTTGTCGAAATGACAGCTCTATTACATTAACGACACATTCCATACCCCCGGAGGGCCAGTGTTTCTCATGTTGGGCGGCGAAGGCTACGACGGCGGCCTCTTTACCTACTTCGGCCAAATGACCGAGTGGGCCAAAAAGCACAGTGCACTAGTGATAGAATTAGAGCACCGGTATTATGGCTATTCGCACCCAACACCGTATGTAACACAATATTCATACAGTATAATTTTACAAAACTAATATTTATAAAATATTTATTTTTTAGTGACATGAGTACCGACAACCTGAAGTACCTGAGCTCCGAGCAGGCCCTTCAGGACGCGGCCTACTTTGTCGAGTACCTGACGGCGCAGAAGTCGCTCAACGGCAGCAAATGGATTGCATTCGGTGGTTCATACCCGGGAATGTTGGCCGCATGGCTGCGTCAGAAATACCCGCATCTGATTGCCGGTGCGATTGCGTCGAGCGCACCCGTAGTAACGAAAGTAAACTATTATGAATATATGGAGTCAGTGAGTGAGTCGTTAGGCCAGACGTGTGACGACAACATTCGGGAAGTGATGGCCGCGATTACGGCGGAGTTGGCGACACTCGAGGGCGGGAAGAGACTACAGGACACCTTTGGTCTGTGCGCACCGTTAGACGTCACCAATAAGAACGATGTCTACAATTTCGTGCATAACCTCATAGACCTGGTGCTCGTGCAGGTCCAGTACAACGGTGGAAGTAGCAAGGTGAGTCAAGCTGCATATTAATTGTATCTATTGCCAAAAATTCTACTTGATAAAATCAAATATTATTAGAATACAAAAACTAACTTGTTCTGATAATTAGCATAGAGTACAGTGGAATTCAATTAACAATGTTAAAATTTTGTATTGCACAAATAGCATAACATTACTAACGTGTGCCGCATAATGGGCAACAAGACTGTGCCGGCGCTCGAGCGCTACGTTGAGATCGTAAACGAAGCTCTGGGCGAAACGCGCGAGTGTTTCGACGTTCGGTACGACACGTGGGTTAAGCACATGAAGAACACGACCTACGAATCAGAGGCTGAGTTGGGAGGTATGTTGTCTTTCATACATATACTAACTAATGGCATAATTTTATAATGAAATATTTGTTGAGTTTTTTAAATATATTATGATTTTTACTAAGTGAAAATATGTAGACAAATAATAACAAATAGATTTATTTTAGCAATGTTAATTTTATTTATTATAACTATGATATAAATAAAAACAGTAGTCACATATTATTTGTACTTATTACTTATTATTTGTTACTTACTTAAGAATATACTTGCTAATTGTATTCAATTATTAAAATTTTTACCCCTATTTTAAAGTACCATTTATAATAACTTGTTTTGTTTTAAAAGTTTAATTAAATATAATATAAATATAAATTAACCAAAATTTTATCGAATAAACAGAGCGTCAGTGGACTTACCAGACGTGCACCGAAGTGGGATTTTTCCGCACAACCGACGCCAAGATCCAGCCCTGGGGTCCGTACGTTTCGCTCGATTGGCTGCTCCAACAGTGCGCCGACATATTCGGCCCCCAGTTTACTCCTGACTTTGTGAAACAGGCGGTCGACTTCACCCACACCTACTACGGCGGCGCTGCGATAAATGTGCGGAAAGTCGTCTTTCCGAACGGTTCGGTCGATCCCTGGCATGTGTTGAGTATTCTTAAGGACTTGAATGACGACTCGCCGGCGGTCTTCATGAACGGCACATCACACGGCGCCGATATGATGGCCGCGAAGGCTACCGATCCTCAATCGCTGATCGAGGGCCGGAAAGTAATTGCTAAGTATTTGGAAAAGTTTCTAAAAGAGGACTAATTTAAACTTTTTGTACAGTATTAAAATTTAAAAATATACTTGATAAAATTAAATAAATAAATAGAGAATATTTTATATTCAAATAGTAATTTATATTTATTTATTAATAAATAAAATTAATTAATTTATATGTAAAAAGCAGTACTTTTTTTTAATTAAAATGTCTTGTTTAAGCAATGCAATATTAAATATACTCTACAATATATTTAACATTGCTGGATTATTAACCTAATAGAAACAAATTATTTATTTATTCAGTAGATTATTCAATACTGTATAATAACAAATACAATGTACAACAATAAACATGTCAATAAAAAAAAGTCGTATTTATGAAATTTATTCAGCTGAATATAATGTAAACGATGCTAAATTTAATAACATAATAAGTGCTGTGTGAAATCACCATAAACAAAATCTGAGCGAAGCACATGAACCAATTGTTATCTGATAACGGATTATCTGATTCACTTGTACTAAATGGCAAACAATTCATCCAAACAATAGAATGTGAGAACAACGGAGTGAGAGATAAATGCAATGCCAAAGCGAAGCCATACTTTTGACGCATACAGTGTAGTTATCGATACGATATCCATAGAAATTAATACTAAATAAATTAATCTGTGTATAATATTTGCTAAAAATGCTATTTATATATTAATGATAAATTTATAATTAAAGTTTATTTTAATATTAAATAACATTGTTTATTGCTTATGTGCACATATCCTGGATAGTATTTGAAATTAAACAATACTGTGAACATTTTTCAAATGGATAGCAACAATACAATTCTTCGTAATTTGAAAACAATCTTTGCGGTTTTATTAGTAATCATGATAATAATTAATATTTTAATTCTGATATTTGCCGATTGCGTTGTCAACAGGTTTATCGATGAAATCAATCTCAGAGTAAGTCAAAACAACAATAATAATTGTATCATGATCATAAAATAAGCAAACCGCTCTATTTAATATTTGTGCCTGCTAATACTTTTGCAATTTGGTATTTTTACTACAACTTAAAGCAAGCAGCAAAGTTTTAGCACAGCGGCAATAATAAATAAAACAATTGTTTTATTTTCTAATCATGGTAATATTTCAAATGAAATAATTATCAATGTCAATTCAGGACTCATTCAAATCGGACCTACATCTGAGCGCGATCTACACGGGCTGCGTGTGCGGCGTCGGTCTGGTGGCGGTCTGGCGGCACAGTTACCGCCTGACGCGCATCTACACGCTGTTCGGCGCCATCAACTGCATACTCGCGCTCTACATCTCGGTGCGCGCGTTCGCGTTGGGTTCGCTCGCGGTTCTCAATCTCGCTCTGCTGGCCCTTTCGTGTCAGTGCGAAAAAGCGTTTATTTGTCAACGCAATGCTAGCACGCATAATCTTGACCGCGACAACAATCGCGTTGAAGTCGCGATCATAAGTAATAACCTGTATACAAATGTGGATCCGTGCCCGCAGTACGAGCACCCGCCGCCTTATACTGAGCAACTTGATAAGTTTTAGAATATTTACAATGTCTGTTTTTATCACAATTTAATGCTACTCAGGGATTTTTAGATTGTATCACTTAATTTTATGTAATATTCTAAGTAAATGATATATTATATGCTAAATATTATATAACTTTTTATAAACTTGTGCTTTGTGAAATAAGTTTATTTTAATCAATAAACTTTGAATTATATTGAACTTTGAAAATTATATATTATATAATTTATATGTTATATACAGTATTTTAGATATCACTGTTTATTTGCTATTGCACTTAGAATGAGGTGATAATATGAGTGAAGATTTTTATTTCAAATTCAAATAAAATTTATGCATTGTATTACGTAAATTTTTACCACAAACAAATATAAAACAAATTAGTGATTTGAAATTACACTGTTTAAATTCACACGACATACGGACTACAATAGCCGTATTTATTCAAATCATAGACCAAATCCTCGCAGCGTTGCTGTCCTTCGCGCACCTCCTGTAGCACATCCCGGCCCAAGTCATACCTAAGTCGCGTCTCCTGTCGGCGCCCATTCTCGGAGTCGCGGTAGCGCTCGAACATCGGCATCGGTTTGCAATCGCGGTTACAGTCGCCGACTTCGGGCAGATAATGCAGTAACGGATTGTAGTTACCGGCGGCCAAAAGCGGGAAATACTTTTCGTACAACTGCTTCGGCAATGCCTTTCGCAACCTCTTAGCGGCCGTCGGCTCCGAAAACGTCTCGTTTCGCAGTATTTTCGCAATAATTACCACCAAATCCTCTTCGATATAACAGAGTTCGCCGAACGTCGGCTGAATGGCCTCCAAATCGGTGTAGTGGGAAAAATAGGGCACTTTGTCCAAAATATTAGCTTGCTTAGTTTCGCCGGTTACCAAGTCGATATTTTCATTCCAGTAATTCAATGGGGGCGTTATCAACGACGAATTTGCCAAGGCTCTTTTAAGAGACTCACCAGTTACCCAAACATGCCAAAAATAGAATGTAACACTAAAATAGTCGGATAATATATTGATTATAAATTGAACATGTTTCAATGAAATTATTTATTGAAACTACTCATTCGGTGCAATCGGCAAACTGTAGTCGCCAAACCAGCCGCCAAGCGACAGGTGCCCCGTAAAATGATAACCCAGCTGCTTTAATACACTGGTCGTCGGGTCCCTTCGCATCATTGTGTACATCTCGGGCCCGTACCAGACGGGTATCGAGCCGTCGGCGTTCCACTGGCGCCGCAGGCATTGCACGAGCGGTAGGTCTGTATACATGCCGTCCGGAACGCAGTACGACGTCGTCGTAGTTGCCGGCAGTGCCGAAGTAGTCAAAGATCGATGATAATTCCGGCTTGGCAAATTGTACTTCGATGTCCTAGATTAATTTTGTTTGATAAAACCAAGTAATATTGACATAATAATACACAGTATAAATTTTTTTAGCACTCTCAACACAAGTATTTTAAATACATACTATTTAATTTAAAATTTATTCGCAAATTATACTTATTATAATTATATTTAATTATTAAATTAATCTTGTTTATAAATTGCGTTAGCATCACACATATAATTTATTATTATGCTAAAGTTTTAATTTTGAATGCTCAAATACGTGCAGCCGATATAGCTGTCGATAATAATATCAAGATCATTTCTTTTAAAAATATTACTGTAATATTGTTTGTAAAGCTAGCCTTACCCAGATTGGCATGTATAAATGCTTGTTAAATTGTCGAATTTTTTTTCTCCAACTCGAACTGGAGTAGTATATGAAAGGGGCCGAAGTCAAACTTATGCGTGTGCGCCCACCAGTTCGCGTGCAAATTGGCCAGGTAGGCGATGTCGCCGCGCCGGTACAGCTCGCGTAGTATTCGCAACAATTCGATTCGGTCCGTCTCGGGCATACACTTCCAGTTGCGGCGCACCCATAGCTTTTTGCACGCGGGCCGCACCGGCGGGATCGCCGACTCGGTTAGTAATTTATGCTGGATATACTTGCGCGCGTTATCCACGTCTCTCTCCGTGTAATCCTGCGACCATGTACATTTCTTGTAAATGTTACGAGCGCATTCATGTGAACTGCTATCTATTATACAAAATTCATTTATTATTTTAGCATGAATTTCAAACTTCTTTTTAATAAACACATTATAGTTATACATTTTCGATCTTCATCTGCGCCACGTATACTTTTAGTTACATAGAATAGTAGCACAATTATATATAATAATTTTTTCGCCGAATTTATCATGTTGCTTTATTTTATTTTATTAAATTCTTAGATTCGTAGTATTTATAACCTTTAATTTTATTTTTAAAAATTATTTCTAAAATAATTAAATGTTTTTATTTCATAGCACATGTTAATAACTTTTTATTTATAAAACTATAAAATATAATAAATAATATCTTAATATGTGTTATAATATTGAGTTTTACAAAAATCTGTACTAGGTAATATTTTGTAAATTTATTTTCGCATGGTTGGGCAATAGTTAATCCATAGAAATAATGGCTTTAATAATTTTTGCAATGTTTAAAATGTTCTAATTTGATAAAAGTTAAGTAATATATTATATGTAATCATAATACTTATTAAAATTATAAATTAATATATAAACAATTTTCCTTATCAACTAATATAATAATTCATTATAAAAACATTTAATCAATTATTTTAAAATATAATATAATAAATACAGTATTAAATGCTCAAGTTCGTTAAATGTTATATAAAATGTAATTTATTAATATTAAAAAGTACAACACATTTATACTTCCCTGTAAATTATTACAATATAAACACATTATTACATTAAAATTTTTACTGCATTAATTATTTATTATAATTATAAATAATTGATCATTAACAATATGCAAGTTTTATTAATATAAGTTATTATATAAAAACAATATCGTGTATTAATAAATAATATAGTACGATTAATAATTCTATTTATTAAATGCATTTTAAACAAAACTGTGTAAAATAATATCACACGACATACGGACTACAATAGCCGTATTTATTTAAGTCATAGACCAAATCCTCGCAGCGTTGCTGTCCTTCGCGCATTTCCTGCAGCACATCCCGGCCCAAGTCATACCTAAGCCTCGTCTCCTGTCGGCGCCCGTTCTCGGAGTTGCGGTAGCGCTCAAACATCGGCATCGGTTTGCAGTCGCGGTTACAGTCGCCGACTTCGGGCAGATAATGCAGTAACGGATTGTAGTTACCGGCGGCCAAAAGCGGGAAATACTTTTCGTACAACTGCTTCGGCAACGCCTTTCGCAACCTCTTAGCGGCCGTCGGCTCCGGAAACGTCTCGTTTCGCAGAATCTTAGCGATAATTACGACCAAATCTTCTTCAATATAACACAGTTCGCCGAATGTCGGCTGAATGGCCTCCAAATCGGTGTAGTCCGAGAAATAGGCCACTTTGTCCAAAACACTAGCTTGTTTAGTTTCGCCGGTTACCAAGTCGATATTTTCATTATAGTAATTTAATCCGGGCGTTATCAAAGATGAATTTGCCAAGCCTCTTTTAATAGCATCACCAGTTACCCAGACATGCCAAAAGTAAAACGTGACACTAAAATAATTCAACAATATATTGATTGTAGCATGTATAAATCAAATTGATTGTTTGAGTTACTCATTTGGCGCAATCGGTACACTGTAGTCGCCAAACCAGCCGCCAAGCGACAGGTGCCCCGCAAAATGATAACCCAGCTGCTTTAATGTAGTGGCCGTCGGGTCCTTTCGCATCATTGTGTACATCTCAGGCCCGTACCAGACGGGCACTGAGCCGTCGGCGTTCCACTGGCGCCGCAGGCATTGCACGAGCGGTAGGTTTGTATACATGCCGTCCGGAACGCAGTACGACGTCGAGTAGTTGCCGGCAGTGCCGAAGTAGTCGAATATCGACGATAATTCGGGCTTGGCAAATTGCACTTCGATGTCCTAGATTAATTTTGTTTGATAAATACAAGAAATATTGACATAATAATACACAGTATAATTTTTTTTATGTAACTCTTAACACAAGTATTTTAAATAAATACTATGTTATTTAAATGTTATTATTGTTACTGTTAAATTATTATTGTTAAATGTTATCTAATTATTACAAAATTTTTAAATTAATCTTGTTTATTAATTGTTTTTGTATCACACATACAATTTACTATTATGCTAAAGTTTTAATTGGCATGCGCAAATACGTGTAGCCGATATGGTTGTCGGTAATAATATCAAGATAATTTTTTTTAAAAATATTATTTTAATATTGTTTGTAAAGTTAGATTTACCCAGATTGGCATGTATAAATGTTTGTTGAACTGTCGAATTTTTTTCTCCAACTCAAACTGGAGTAGTATATGAAAGGGGCCGAAGTCGAACTTGTGCGTGTGCGCCCACCAGTTCGCGTGCAAATTGGCCAGGTAGGCGATGTCGCCGCGCCGGTACAGCTCGCGTAGTATTCGCAACAATTCGATTCGGTCCGTCTCGGGCATACACTTCCAGTTGCGGCGCACCCATAGCTTTTTGCACGCGGGCCGCACCGGCGGGATCGCCGACTCGGTTAGTAATTTATGCTGTATATACTTGCGCGCGTTATCCACGTCTATCTCCGTGTAGTCTTGTGACCATGTACATTTTTTATAAATGTTCCGAACGCATTCGTCACGGTTAGTGTCTGTTATGTAAAAATTATTTTAATATTTTATCCTGCAAATAAGTACAGCACATATTAAATAAATCAAGCAATTCTATCATACATTTTCTATCTTCAACTGTGCCACGTACGATTTTACTCAAGCAAATAATTAGCACTATTATATAAACTGGCAATTTTATCAAATTTATCATGACGTCTAGACTAAAATCAATGGATAATTTTTAACTATTTATATTAATTCTTTTTTTTGGTAAAAGTGTATTTTGTCACAAGTGTTGAACTGTATTTCAAAAACCATAAAATATACCAAGTTTATCTCAATAGTGAATTGCGAAAATGTGTTTGAGTTGGGTTAAAATTAATAAAATCTAATGTTATATAACTGCTAGTACATTATCTTCATTTTATAACATTAATTTCTATTTTTACGTTATATTAATTTTTTTAATAAACAGTTTATTTTATATAATATAATAACATTTACATTTTTGCGAGTAATATGATAAACGTCAACTAATTTTAAACTGAAAATTAAACAATTAACGTTTAATAATAGTTTTATAGTAAACTGGTAATTTTTAAATTGTGTAAAATACCTGTATATGATTGATTGATTTTGTTATAAAGCACTTTTGAAATAATATGTTAAATAAATAGGCTATTTTTTAGGTTTACAAATAGGCATGAAAAATTTATTTGAGCATTATTGATTATTATTTTAGCATTTTGCTTGGTAATTTATCATTTAGCAAGTCCATATTTAGCCTGAATATCTGCAAATAACAGAGTGATGAATTTCAAGCTAGCCAATGTTAAGTACAACATATTATTTTAAGATTTTGAACTTAATATATATAAAATATACTAATTACATTACAAAATATTTATTTTAGAGAATATAATATTCATTAGCAAAATAAATAAAATATTATACTAAAATACCGTTTAAATTATGCAGTGCAACTAAACATAATATTTTATATATTGTTATAACGCACAAAAAATAATAATTTATTAATTAGTTCATAAATATTTCGTTCATAATTAATTATATAATATACTAATTTACAGTATAATTATTCTGATAAAAATTAATATCTACTTTTATATTATACAGTAGTACTAATACAAAATAAAATATTTGTTGAAACAAAGTATTTTGCATTTATTTTTATCATAATGGCTAAAACTGTAGTGTACTAACTATAGTCAGGATTCTGCGTAAACAAAATAAACTGAACAGTATAAAGCAGCCATTCTTAACTTATCCCACTAACTTATCCCAGAAAAATAAGGTTGTTAAGTATAGAAACTTTTTTATATTTTTATTAAATTCATACAAACTATTCAATCGAATTAAATTATGTAAATAATTACTATAAATCTTGATTCAGTTTTGTAATTAAACTCTTAATTGAATTTATAATTCAATTACTAATTCACATAACTATTTAATCAAACAATAATTAGATGAGAATTGAAACTAAACTCAAATCATTAGTAAAATACAAATCAATTTCAAACCACTTATTCAATACATTTACTCATTTTATACAAATTGTTCATTTGTTTTCAATTTTTAAATAATTATTGTTGCATGAATTTGCGCGCATTTACCAACTCTACCATGCCTTTTTTCATGACGTCACTACTCTCAGAATGGCTGGTATAAAGGGATGTTTACAGATGAATTATCTATCAAATTCATTACTATGCCAAACTACATTAAATTCACAAAGTTACAGTATTAACTGTTCGATATTTTTTGAATTATTTTATTATAACTTATAAGTAAAAATATGATTATATATTAGTAATTCCTAATATATTAATGTAATATAATTAATCTATTATAAATAATTTAATCTATTTTTATAAAATATTATTTCAACTAAATAGTAAACGTGTTATAAATATTACTATAATTATAAAAAATGTTTGATTGTATTTACGCGTTGTTTGGTTTAAAAACTGTTAATAAAACCGTAAACTCACTAATCACAGGCGTTATGATAACGTCGATATCCAGCTATACATTGCTAGCTTTTCTCGTATTATTTAAAAAAGTTACATTCCAATACGCGTTTCAGAGGCGATAAGTAAGAAAAACGTTAGCTTTGAAAAGAGCATAGCATATAAAGGTATCACAAATACCAAAGCGACTTAAGATAAGAACACTGGTCAAACTATCAAACATATTTTATTCACATGATTTTATCAAATATTTCTCAAATACTTTCACTTAAACTATTTCAATTTTAACACAAATCATATAAATTAGTTAAATATTGGTAAATATGAATAATTTATTCACTTTAAATAATATTTTCAAAACATTAATAACCGTGAACAAATTTGTGAATTAATTGAAAGTGAAGTGAATAATAGTAAAATCATTTATTTTTAACTTGATGACTTATTTTTTTTATCTAGAACTTGTTTAATGTGTATTTGTGTACTTCGTACTTTTGGTACCTTTTATTCTAATGAAGCTCTATGAGCTAACGTTTTTCTTACTTATCGCCTCTGGTTTGTGTTTAAAATACAAATGTGTAATTTATTTTCATTATTAACATTATCGCACGTTTATATCAAGCTACATGCGAAATTAATTTACAAAATTAGCGACGAGCTTGATGAATTTCATTCGAAACTAAACTTGCCAAGCACGAGCATTTATTCTTGGATTTGTATTTTTACCCATGCTATTCTCTATATTTCAACATGCTTAATAAGTGTATACGATAATTTCTACGATGATATATTAGCGCTAGAGCTAAGCCGTCAAACACAAGCTAGTAATGTATAAGCACGGTAGAGTGCATTAAAAATTAAATTTATAACAAAATTTCAGAAATTGATATTTGATCAAATATCTCGTCACTTAAATACCTAAACAAACAACCCTTTCATATTTTACTATAGCTTGCCTTTTGTTTCAATAGAAAGCTTACTCTAATATTTGTAACATTATCTATGATATCAAAGATTAACTATATCTCAAGCTTATGCGTAGCGCTCTCTCCAGTCATCATAGCATAGATAGGGGATTAGGCTTTTTTCCTGGCTTTTGTGACGGCTTAGCGCTAGAGTGTAGCAAATTACGAATGCATCACCATTCGCTATTTTCCGCGTTCTATGTTACTGGTTGGTACACGCTACTTCATTTCATCTATATAAAAACAGCCAGCAAATATTTGAATGTGCTTGATAAAATGTATAGGAAGTTACAACTGATACGCATAACGCCGGCCGACGACTACTATACTTATTTGAAATCTCCAATACAATCAAAAACTTCGTTATTGAAGAAAACAATTTGAAACAGTGTTTGCGAACGTGTTTTTATATTTTAATGTCTATGAATTTTATATTCATATTTATTCAAATTATATATTTTTATATTAAATATCTAGAGAATAGCTTTTATTTTTCTACTTGTTTATTTTTTGTTATGTTTATTTACAAAGATATATTTTTAAATGTTGTTTTAATTGGGCTAAAGCGAAAATTCAGGGTAAAAGTAGAAATTATTGCACAACTAACTGAATGGAAACGTGTTATTAAAACACGCGTTCGAAGCAATCAATCGCATAATTTGCATCATGATTATAACATACTCGTTTAATAATGATAGAGTAACATTTAAAAACTTTCATTTATATTTGAGTAAAATTTATTTATTTATTATTTTATTTATATACTATTTTATTATACAAATGAATATACTGTATAAATAAACATGTAATATATATTTTTATATTTTGCCAGAAAAAGTATTTTAATTTACTATATTTGTTAGCTAAATTAATACTTAATAAATTAATAAATAATTGCATTGATAAAAATACAATTGAAACAAGTTTGAAATATTAGAAAATTTGTGAGTTGTTAATTTGTTTTTAAAAATTATATTAATCCAGTGTAGATTTGCATCTAAATTTAAATTTATAGTAAGTTAAAACATTATTTCTAAATTTAATTTAATACATTTATTTATTTTAATATTATTTAACATAATTTTTATTTATTTATTGTTATATTGTAAATTTTATAACATATTACAATAAAATATGTGTGTAATGATTTCTGTGTTAATATAAGTTTTATTTTTAATAAAATTATTAAATTAATTAATTATTAATTACATACTATAAAGATTTGTTTATATTATTCTATGTTGTTTGAAATTAAGTTTTTAAAAACTTAAAGTAATTAACTATTATTTTGCATTTTTTGTATTTATTAAGCTTATTTCTAATTTCTTTTAAAATTACAATCTTATTTTAGATTTATTAAGTATATAAAATCCTTTTCAATGAAACAAATCGCCAATTCTATAAAACGTTTTCTACATATAATTATCAATATTATATATACTAGTTAAGCAGTAGTTAATTATAAACATCATTTATCTAATCATATAGTTTAACAAGCACTATATATAAAATGCACAGTATTTTTAAAAAATAATCAAATAGCAAAATCAAAACTATCATTATTATTTTTAAAAAATCATAGCTTAGATTACAACAAAGTTTGTATTAAATTTTTAATTCTATCTTATTTATATCTAATTATTTTATTCCAAAACTACAAATAAAATGATGTACAATTAGTAATTAGCAAATTTATGCAAGAATTTATTTGAATCAAAATATATTGTTTTAAATTTAGTTCTAATAATATTAAATTTAATATATTTTACATCTGACAATTTATAATGACAAGGTATGATTTGATAGTACAGGTATTTACATTGTTACAATTACTAAAATTACTACTATATTACAGTACAGTATACTATACTGTTTATGAATTTAATATAAATATATATATTAATATTAAAATCATTTATATAAATATATTGGCTAATAGGCTTTTGTACAAAATAAACATACTGTATAATTAATAAAAACAAACTTTATAACATAACGAATTTAAAACAATGATTGTTGATTTGTCAAATTTTACCCTTCAACATAAATGCAAGAAGAACTCAACAATGCCCAAGGCTAAAAATTTATGCATGATTTTTACCGATTCAAGAGCAAATTGGCCAGATAACTTGAAAAGTATTTTTAAAAATGCTGAGTTTTTTTTAATAAACTATAAATTGTATTCAAGAGAATTATAAAATTATTTAATAAAATTTATAGCTTAAAAAATATTATTTCTTAAGTGAAATAGTTTTATATAAAATTATAAATTTATATCATACCTAAATCCGCAACATAATGTGCATATAGTACAGATTGTGGATTCTGCGTAAACTAAAACTAATATCGTATAAAGCAATTCCATCTTTGCGCAGAAATTATTTATCAATATCATTTTATTAAAACAAGATTAATTTTTCGGAGTTTTTCAAAAATGTTTTGCGAAAATTATTTATATTCATGTTATCATTAAATATTTTTTATAATTTTATTAATTTTATAAAATAAAAAATTATATTTTTTAATAATGTGAACTTAGTGGATTTGAATAAATAATTTAAGTATAAAATTATTTTAAAATATGCATGATTATATTTATGTACTGCTTGGTCTGAAAACTACAAACAAAACCTTAAACGCGATAATCACAGGCATTGCGTTGGCGTCGCTATCCGGCTATACATTGAATTCATTTCTCGTGTTATTTGAAAAAAATACGTTTCAATATGCGTTTGTATTTAAAATGCTGCAGTGTAGTATATTTGTCATGCTAACATTCTCGTACGTATATATCAAGATGCATTCGAAGCTAATATGTGCGATTAACGACGAGCTTGATGAATTCTACGCGAAGTTAGACTTGCCAAACACAAATCTATATTCGTGGATTTTCATATTTACACATGCTGTATTTTATTTAGCAAGTTGTGTGGTAAGCATGCACGATAATTTCTTCGATGATATTTTAACGCTAGAATACAGCAGTTTACGAATGCATCATCATTCGCTATTTTCAACATTTTACGTGACTGGATGGTACGTGCTACTTTATTCCATCTATATTGAAACTGCCAGTAAATATTTAAATGTGCTTGATAAACTGTATAGCAAGTTACAGTTGATACGCATAACGCCGCCAAACGAGTACTTATTTGAAATTTCAAATACAATCAAAAACTTCGTTATTGAAGAGAATAATCTGAAACAGTGTTTGCGAATGTGTTTTGCTTTTATCACATCAGCGAATATTTTATTCATATTTTATCTTGGCATATATTTTTACGTTAAATATGTGGATGGCTGCTTTCGTTTTTATACGTGGACATTTGTCGCTCTTTACATCTACAAAGATGTATTTTTAAATATTGTTTTGATTGGACTGCGGCGAAGGTTCAGGGTGAAAATGCAAATTATTCAACAGCTGAATGAGTGGAAGTGTGTCATTGAAACACGCGTTCAAAGGAGTCAAATGCGTAATTTTTACCAAGATTATAGCATTCTAGTTGAGCATTGGTAAACCAATATTAAAAACTATTAAGTAGATTTGTTTTTTACGTTAAAGTATCGTATTGTTATAGTATTTTAGAATATATTAAAGTAACATATATAATTTATTTATTTTTAATTAATAGTTGTAAAATATTTTTTAATAATTTAAGAATGCTGTATTTTTAGAAATGTATAGTGTATTTTAATAAATTTACTAAATAATATACAGTGCAATATAAAATATATAAAATATTTATCAAGATGAGCTTCACTATTTTTAAATATAAAGCTGTTTACTCTAGTTTATATAATATAAATGTTTTATATAGTTTTAAAAATTAATTGTAATTATTATATAAATTTATTATTTAAATTATATAAATTTGTGCTAATTAAAACTATTTTAAAATATTTTAATAATGTATAATTATTTTATTTTTCAACAAATTTGCTAAAAACATATTCTGTATTATTGAATATATTTTTAGATAGCTTAAATCCCGTTATGATTAGTTCTACAGTTACTAGATAGAACTTTCTATTGAAACTTCAACATGAAAAATTTTTAAATTGAAAAGGTAATGTTATCCTTTTATTAATGCTTTTATACATTTCAATAGAGCAACTAATTGGCAATTTATATAAGGTTTAATATGTAAGTTATATATAATAATCATGTAATCTTTACATTACATTTCAAAAAAGAAAAATAATATTGCTCGTTTAGCTAATCTTAATGTCTGCCAAGTAAAATAATATAGTCTGTGCGGAAAGTAAATCAAATAAGTTTAGCAAGCTCGCGCGCGCTAACCATTTGCTTGTTGTAGTTGAAA
>JAQIXC010000692.1:0-21335 GCA_034697605.1 Metabelba pulverosa | reverse complement strand
AGAATTAATTTGATGAGCGTTTGCATCTGAAATAGTCCGAATTAGTGAATAATGTGACTGCACATGTAATTTATAATTTGTCTTGCATCAATTTATATAATAAATATACAGTCCAATTGGCTCAGATAGTGGTGTCGGCATGAATTGTCAAATGAAATCTATAAAAGTATCGAATCGTTTCAATTCAAACATTTCTGAAATTCGCCTCAATAAGAGATATTTGTTCTAAAATTTTTCTTTATATTTGAAATTCGCATTTCATGTATGCATTTGAACGAACATTAATAATAATTTTTATTAATGCGTTTCAGAGACTATATAAATTAGAAAAAAAGAGGAAAAACTTTTATTTATTCTAGTTTTTGAGATTTTAATATTACTGTATATACCCTATAATATAGTGGAAAAACAAGTTTAATGTCAGAGCCTATCAACGGAATATTCTTGTGTCGCAGAAGAGGCTTAAATGGATTACACGGAGAGAAAAATTTTTCAGATTAAAGCGTAGTCTCAAAACAATTTTATAAATTTCTTTTTTAAGCAAAAATTTTCTGATCACTTACCGGTGTTTTATTGGAGCCATTATTTTACGCTTAGGTCCTTGATGAATTCATTGCTGAATTACTTATGCACTCTTTCGCCGACTACTCCATTCGCTCCGGTAGCTGGTGCTCCGAGAGGAGAGAGTGAGGGAATGGCAGGCGAAACGCTCTTTTACTTAATGAGCTGGTGCTCGAAAAATATTCAATTTAAATAACAGATTATATACTCATCTAAATAATAAATTTCGAAACTTATAATTCTTTAATTAAGATATAGTATTGTCTTCGGCGATGAGATTAAGGTCTACGCAAAATGACATCAAAAAACTTAAATATATTTTTTGTTTTTATTACGTTTTCTAATAAATTTGGTTCAGAAATACATTTTCTACTCGAGTTTATAGACTACAGAATTAAAATGATTGCTTTCATAATGCAGTCGAACATACGCTTTAAGTGATTTGAAAAGAAGTTTTTTTTCTCTCGTTGAGACTACACTGAAGAATTGCTGAGAAGTTTTGTGTTGTATTATCGAGTAAATGGCTGTTTGCGTATTCATCTATTCAGTAGATTCACTACTAATCGCGCTTCGGATCAAGTGATTGGTATAAATCACTTCAATCTCTTGGGCAGTAATGATGAAAATTTACTTTTTTATATACAATTTTTGATGATCAAGCTATTAGATTGCGATGTATATCTGCGTCAATTCCATATTTATCTATTTTTATTATTAATAATTTTTGCAAAAATAAATCTGTATTTTTAATGTATATTTAAAATTTGTATATTTTATGTGATTTATTGATGTTATTATAATATGTATGAAATTTATTCTAGATTGAAATTCTTTAGATAGAAAACTGAATTTTCGTTTGGATTGCCTTGATGCTTGTGCGCTATTGAAAAAGTCATCTGACCCATACAAACACACCTATTCACCTTACTGCATTTTGTATTTCTACATTTGTAGAATTTTGAGGAAATATTTGTCAAAATCTGTTTTTGTTGGATTCGAAATAAGAATGCATTTGATTAAAAGTTTTTGTTGAATGCAATATATATTGCATCAAATATAGTTAAAACAGCATTAGAGCACTGCAATCTGGAATTTATTTTGGCAAGATATTCTAACTTTTAAACCGATCAATATCTTTGTATGGAATAAATTTCAGTTAAAAATTACGATAAAAATTCTGTATAAATCAATATTGATGATAAGTTATTGATAACTGATCATTAATAAGGAATGCATAAAAATATTGAACTATCTTGTATAACTTTAAGGAGATTTGTAGTGTGCGTTAAAAGTAATAATTTATTAGTAAATAGCAATAAATATGCAAGTTATATATTAGCGCTTATCGGGCCAGCAGTGCATCGCTGGCCTATGGTCTCTGGTCTGGTCGCGCATTCGAAGGCCTCACACATCGTCTTTCAGAGCCTTTTCATGCGATTCGATCGACTATTTAGTAGAGAATCTCGTGATGACAGTCGAGATAAGTTATCAGCAAATGCTTAGTCATTGTTAATCCAATCATTTATTGTATTTTAATTTTCAATCGATATCGTAGGCGAAGGCATGTGTCGCCGATATTGGCTTAAGACTCCTTTATTCCCGAGTTATAAATCAAAATCTATTTGGCAGTAGTTTATACATTAAAAACATAGACAAAAGGAACGAATAAATAGCATGAAACAAAAATGAAACATTATTTTTCATTTTTGCTGCACATGTTTTGCCGAGCGCTGGCATCGGCGGCGCAGTATCTACTGGTTGTACTGGTATTAGGGCTGCAATGCCTACCGAAACGCATATATAAAACCATCATATGTTACACAAAAGCATAATCGAACTCAACTTTTACGGTTATATTTTACATAAAGAATCGGATATAATGGTAGTACTGAATAAATTATGATCTATTGGTTTATTATTGATGAGAACAATAGACTGATTAATATTTTGTTTTATTTGATTGAATATATTAATTGAAAAAGAGGCTAAAGATCGCTGCGATAGATAAGAATTCAATTAATATTGATGACTACTTTATCATCTAATCGCTTAAAGTGGCATTTTTAATAATATTTTAATTTAGCTACATTTAAAATAAACATGTGCAAATAAAGGTTAATTCAGCCAATTATTTAAAATTATTTTCAAAATAGTTGCTTAACAGTTAATACAACGAATTAATAGCTTAATTGCAATAATTATTTTCTAAACCTTGCAGTAGTTTAATAACATGTTATGTAAATGTAATTAAACAAGTTAGATTTTTAAAAATGTAAATTCCGAGTTGAAAAAGTTGGAAAATCTATTTTTGAAAAACTGACTACATATTCAATACTCTGTATCTGATTCAGTAATGTATGAAAAATGTATAAAATGGTAGTATTGAGTGAAATGTAAAGTGAATTCCTGAACAGAGCGCACAATACGCCGTCATTTAAAGGTAAAACTGAACGGAAAAAGGGCTGCATTTGGAGCGTAATTAATATGCAACTTATGACACACTCAATAATACATTCATTAAATATACATTTTCGCAAATTAAGGTTGAATTTTAAGTAACTGTGCGGTTGAGGCGCACAACAAATGAATCGCTAGAACACAGAGAACATAGAGAACACAGAGAGTGCTGTTTAGTGTAGAGTCGAAGCCGAGTGTAGGAGAGTATGAGTGGAATAAGCAGTTTCTGATATGACTAGTATTTTATGATTGTTGGCAGCGATTGTCGAATACACAGGCGAACTGGTGGTGGCAATGCTGCTGCACAGGCAGCACAGGCAGCAGAGTGAGCACAGGCAGCACCGGAGCGGTAGTGGAGGCATGAATGGGATGATTCGTACCGACTCAAAGTAGTACAAATGTCTAATCTATCAATGAATCGGTACAAATCATTACAACACATGCTTTTCGCCGATATCTCATCTCATCTCATGATCTCATGTCAAAGCAATTATTTTAATGGAAGCCAAACCTATACGCGAAGAGAGTGGGAGAGAATGGGAGAGAAAACACTAGAAAATATTGCTTTCGTTTATATTAATCGAGAATCGAAAACAAACAAAACGCGAAATATGTTGAAAATTTAAGACAGCATTTGCATAATTGAATGCGTATTCATCGCTCGATTATTGCCATTTCGTATGCAATCGGAAGGCATTGGCAAACATCGCGACTAAACATTGTAAGGAATAGTTGGTCTCAATTGGGCAATGCGTTGATGTGATGGCATTCGCTAACCATTGCCGGAGTGTTGCGACCAATGCGTCGAATGCCATAAAACTAATCACTTCTGAATTTAAAGGCGAGGAGAGAACGAGAGAACGAGTGGCGAACAGAGTAAACGAAAACGAGATTTAAGTGCTATTCAAGTGAAACGTTAGATTATGGTCTGCCAGCGCCCATCGCCCAGACCTAATGCAACAAGTCTTCAGTCTATACATTGTCTTACATTAAGTTTTATGTTTCTCTGCTTTTTATTAGTAAAAAAGGAAATGAAAACCAAATATCAACAGTAATATAAATAAAATCAACTTAAACAGAAAGGCATTCTATTCGCCTGTTTTCTCGCAAATCGAGTTTTCTTCTCCGATTCCCGTCTACTAGTGCTCAATAACCAGAATCTAAACCCAAATCTTCATCGAATGCCTCGAATAAAGAGAATTTGCTCGCGTCTAGCATTGGAATCGAGAATTTGCCTACTCGTTCGCATTTGCCATGTTCATATTTACATTTATAAATTGCACAATTTATTGAGCGAAAATCGAAGCGAAATTACAATGTAATAGAAAAGCGTGAAAACACTATCGGACAGCGAAAGAGATGAAGAGCGAGGAAAAGCACTCACGAAGTGCTTCTAATGACAGAATTTAGAGTAGAATTGCTGTTATGAGCGGTAATTACTATAGAGAAGACCGGAAAGTAAACTCACCTTAAAAGCGATATTTTATTTCCCTTTGATTTTCGCAGTAATGTGTTGTACAATGTATAAAAATTTATAGATTACATCGATTGCTTTAATGTAGTAATACATGAGTCAATCGAAATCGTTGTTTTCCGATAGAATAGCAATTTCTTCGCACAAACACACAGTGTGTGCATCACTCAGTCGATCGGCGGAACAACTCTCGTGTCGAGCGCTTCGCAAATCAAACGTACGATTCGATCGATTACTGATTCAGTGCTACAAACGGTTCGGAATCTCTATTATAATTAATATCATTATTGTGTGGATTGTGTGGCACAAGAACGCGCATAAAAGACCGATCGCTGCGTTAGACGATTACAGGAACTGAGCACTGGTTGTGAGCGAGAGTTCGACAGAGATCGAGTAATGCCGGAGCTGTGCCGCAGCACTACTGCTGGAGAGAGCTGGCAGAGCACTGGCAGAGCAGTTGCGAAGAGCGCGTGCATGTTTGAGGTGAGCAACAAATCAATATTATTTTCTGATTTATTGCTGAGTATGGGCGCGGGTGTTAATAGTACCCAGCTATAAACCCACTACTACCTGTATGTTGTCATGGCGCTGGCGCATACAATCCCGCTCTGGCGGTCTATCATACTATCGGTGCTATCGAAGCTATCGGAGCTATCAGGTGTAAATCAGTGAAGTCAATGATAAACTGACTCCAAGTGTATTAACTTTATTACAATCAATACTACAATCTCTCTCTCTCTCTCTCTCTCTCTCTCTCTCTCTCTCTCTCTCTCTCTCTCTCTCTCTCCACATTCTCCCTCAACTTCTATGCAAAATATAAAGTAGAAATGTATATTAGAGTACATTTCACTTGATTTCCATCTTTTATTTTCAACTCAAATGAGGCTATGATTTCAAATTGCATTAAATTAATCAAAAAATTTTTACATTATTTTCCATTAAGTCTGTCCACTGAACTGCAACTGCATCTGCACTTCGTCTCAACTGCGCCTTAATTAGAAAAAGCGATAATAAAAATATTTGTGATTTTAATTACAGGCAAACGGATGAAAACAGCCGTACATTCGAAAGTAGAGTAAATGATATGATATAGTCGTACAGAGCTGGTAGGGCTCGTAGAGCTGGTAGAGCCGCACAATTTGTGCGAATTAGCATTAAGTGGATCTTTATTGCAAATCACAATAAGAGAGAAAATGGATAGAAATAAAAAACTGCTATTACTGTGTAAGCCGTTCCTAAAGCGCCAGAAGAGGAGCAGAGATTTGAGATTTGGTTGAAAACAGCTCGTAGAGTGAGTTGAAGGGGAATCGCGAATAGAGTCGAGCGTATTGTCGAGTATAAAATGTTTTATGCTATATATTCGTTTGGAAAACATCATTCGAGGCAAATATAAATGTAATTATTAGAGTGTTTTAATTTAATTTCAGAAAATACAAAGATAAAATATGCGGCAGATATGATATGTAGTTATATTAAATAAAATTAAACTTTTTTGCTGCGATTTATCTATTGAGTAGAAAATCGTCTTATCTTTGGACACATGAATAATGAGAGAATAGAAACTAATAATTATATAGCGATTAATAAAAGAGTAATTCAATCAATTGCGAGGTGCCTGTGCTCGGGTATGTGTGCGAGGCATTGCTCGCACGATGTGTGTCGGGTTTGTGAGCACATGAATGAAATGGGATTATTACGACTAATAAGTGTCGGGAATATGTGAGTTCGCGAATGCATTGAAATGCGAATCGTTTTTGCAATGAAATGTTGAGCAGAAATGAGGAACAAAGCGGTGATATTATTGCCGTATAAATAGTGGCGAATATGTCGGTAATAGTAGTGTTTCGCCACTTATTATGCAGTGGCACGCACTGTGCACCGGCACTGGCGCTGGCGCTGGCACTGGGAGTCAAGCAAAATATCTATATATCATAATCAGATGAAAACGCAAACAACGAATGCGAGGAATAGGACGAATGCGAGTCTAAAACATAACTTAAGTAACGCTTTGGTTAATGCTTTCGCGAAGCCATCAGTGGAGGAGAGATGCCGGGGAACGGGAGAGGAGAACATGTCATTACATATTAGATAACAATTTTGTGAGCACTTCAATGAATATTACTGCACATGTAATGACAATTGCAATTAATTCATTTGCACACACAATGGCACCGTTGGCTGCGTTGGCCGAACGCCACTCACTCGCCAATTGGCACCGAATGATACAGCAATTGAGCGAAACGGCGAACAAGTCTACAGTCTATACGAAATTGAATTTATTTATTTAATATTTTTTATTCGGTTGCCTCTCATTCCGAATCAAAATGTTATACAATTACTGTACAATATTTTGTTTTGTTATATCTCACAGTCAACAGTACTTCAGTGAAAACACAATCAAGTTTTTTATGTATTGTGCACTTCATAGCATAAAAATTTGTAGTTTATGTGGAAAGGCGTCCAACACTTCAACATTAATAAAGGAACAGTACATTTCATAGCGATGGATATTATTACTAATGTTTAGCAGCGAATCAAAAGTTATTTTATTGCACACTATATGTTAGTCTCTGTTATCATTGAAGCCAATCACTCGACCAGCGGTCTCTCCAATGCCTCGCAACGTCTCGAATGCCAGCAATGCCTCGAATGCCTTCAATACATCCAATGCCCGAATGCATGAGTTCGCGAACCCAAGGCTTACATCACATAAAACCAAATGATAAGAAAAAACGTTTCGAGTCTTAGAGATCAGAAAAACAGAGAACTAGAGACTAAGCGACTAATCTCCGAATGAGGAAGTCTTAGCAAAAGTATTATTAAAGTCTTAGTTTTGCCGAAATAATCATTTCAACACTTCTTTCGCTATTCTCTGCCGAATTCGAGACCAAAAATATGACGAATAAATTGAATTACAATAAAGTTTCCAACGTTTTGACAATTATTCAGGAGATGACTGAATAGACGTTTGCTTCTAAAGGCCAATCTATGTGCTCTATCAGCGCTGTTCGCTCTGTTCTCTCGGTTCTCTCGGTTCTCGCCATTCTTTGGGCAGTCAGCCGAGCATTCACTAAGAACTGGCACAAGCAGTTCGGGCACACAGACAGTCGGCGCAGACAGTCTATCGTGAAATAAAATTTGTGTTGGAGGCACTGGGAGGACACTGGGAGGCAATGAGAGGAGAATGGGAGAGCGGCGAGAGAGTGGTGAGAGGAGCGATGAGGGCAATGATGTTTCAAATATAATATGTTTGACAAAAGTTTAGTTGCGATGAGAGTAGTGCACAATAGGCTAACTAACAATGAGTTGTTTAGTTGGATAGTTAGGGACAAAGACGGAGAGCACATCATATGCCGTAACATTATTGTCGGCGCATTTCTACGCCATTACCGCAAAACTGCCGTTTCAGTTGAGTAGTTCCTCCCAAATATATTATGTGACAATCATATAATGACATAACGGGTGGAGTTCACGTGACAATACCGACTAACAGACTAACAGACCAAACGCGCCAACAGAGCCAGAGAGCGCCAACAGAGCAACAATCAGCACATCTACGCCGAAATCCACTGCTCATCACATCTATTGTTTAGATCTCTGACAGAGTTTTGTAATTTCGAAACTTTCGCTTAGATTAGGCGCAAGAGTTTAATGAGATTAGAGTACGAGAGCTAAAGAGTACTGCATTTGAGAGCAGTTCTAGAGTACCGGAGAGGGAGAGCGGGAGCGCCAGTGAAGGCAGGGATGCGTTTGTGACAGCGGATCGGAAATAGGATTTGAAGCAAAAATAAAATAAATTATACGAATTCGTGTTAAAAGGTTTGTTCTCTATATGTGAAGAAATTTAATAAATAAGCAATACGTTTGAAGTAGAAAAACATTAATCTAATTCACATAAAACACTAATTCGATTGAATTGTACGCGACTTTCATTCGATTTGTTTGGTTTGCGTTTGTCAACCAAAACAATGTCATTATTCTATCTATTCTATGATATGCATGTGCTCTACCACTACCACTACCACTACCGCCAGTTCTCTCTCTACCCTACTCTCCATCCCTCCCCCTCTCCCGTCCCTCTTTGCCTTTCTCTTATAGTTCAGGTATTGTTTATGAATAGACAGCACAGACAGCGTTAGTGGAAGTGCGGCACAAGTAGGCCTATCAGCATCACTGCACCATTTGATTGACACAAGTAGTGGTAATTGATTCGAAGCGCGAAATTTCAGCTTCAATACAATGTTTAGATAAAACCTCAAACTTTTTACAACGCGATAGACAATGAGATTAAACTCTATCTCTAAAACCACTTTAGTTTGAAAAAAATATTGAGTCAATAAAACGTCAATTCGACTTTTTCAATATTGTGCAAGGTAAAAAGTCGCAAAAATATCTATACTCACGGTTTTTAAAATGTATTAAATGATCAAAAATTCAGTAAATGAAAAGCGAGACCACAGGCGCGGAGGGCCGGGCAGATGGGGAATGTAGGGAAAATTTTCAAAATCAATAGACAATAAATTATAAATCGAAAACATGACTTCGAATTCTATTTACGATTCAATTTGCTTTTTATGAGCAAATATCACATTCTGTTCATTACTCGCGAGGCGAGCGATACGGCACCGCATTCTTGCGCTCCATTGTCTGCTTCGCCAGCTATCGGATCAGCTCTGCGTCGCAATTGCTCTCCGACTTATCAATAGTGCACAGCTCTTCTGCACAGCTCCTCAATCATCAAATGGAATGGAATTGAAAAAAAGTAAAGTTGCAAAATCATAGATATAAAGTTGCTTGGTTGAATTGTGACAAAACGTCCGGATCATGTGCGGCAACAACTCTGCCATTGAGCGCATTCATCGCATTCGTCAAAACATCGATATACTTGATCACCGATTCTATCAATTTTTCAAATTATATAGAGTGTTATTTATGAACAGTGTACCTAAAACTAACTTGTTTCATAAATAACTTGTACATTTTCTAGTTGAAAATGCGTACAATGGCTTATGCTATTATTTAATATAGATAAATTATTAATACTTACAGTATATTTTTTAAAATATTAAGTTTTATTCCGGGGAAAACTAAGATATGCTTGCTAATAGAAGCAAGTTTAAGTTTAGAATTTATCAAAGTTGACACATTTGCGCGAAGTGTCCAAAAACTTAACTGTTTTCCAAAACCGAACTAATCGATTATGAATAAAGATAAGATGGTGTCAGTGCATGGTAAAATAGATGTTTAGTCGCGAATAGATAGCGGCTTTAGTTTGCATTGTATATCAAATATATTTTTAAATTCATAACACGTCGTGTCAAACAAATAGCAATAGAAATCGCATTTGTTTGCCCGATAAGTCGTATCTGAAATTATGTCATAAACTATATAAAAATAATTTCTTTTTCAATATAACATTTTGTGCATTGAACTTTTGTGCAAATCCCAGTTTCAACAATTCCATATTTATTTGAATAAAACATCTATAAATTGTTCAACAAAAAAAAGTAAAAGTTACATTTTAAACTTTTGCCAACATTTAATTTGCATACAATTAATTTGCATTTAAAAAAGTTAATTATAGTATAATGTTAATTTAAAGCAATTTCCTGTTAATTAATAGACCAATTTCTACAATGTAAATTAATATGGGCTTTATGTGCAATAATTTAGATTTGATATTTGTAGCGAAAAATGTTTTATATCAATAATAAAACTTGATTAAAGCGCTGGTTTTCTTGAAACAATTCCTGCACTGAATCGAAGCAAAACTAATCCTAAATATGAGTCAAAAATATGATATTTATGTAATGAATTGAGCGCTTCGTTAAACACATAGCAACTGAGGCTAGAGATCGAAACTCGCGAATCAGAGCCGCAGGTCTACCCGAAAAACAATTTGGGGTTTCGTTTCGATCAAATAGGCGAACAATTTGGACAAATAGTATATTATATTATACAATGCAATTGCCAATACGTCTGGTGCAGTACTAAACGAAAGTGAATCAAATAATACAAAACATCAAACATTTACCTTGCGCAAAAAAGTAAAAGGTTAGCAAAACGGCAATCGCGCCCCGACTGGCAATGGCATGAGTAAGTATGTAGTGCTCTAAATGGCAAACCGATGCAAAATAATGTGGAATTTTTATTGTGGATTCAGTTTCATATGCGAGGAATCTCTAGATTGCAATTCGAAAACGAATATACAGTGTAGTGATAGGCAGTGAGAGGCAGTCGTTTCGCTCCATTTATTATTTCTGTAAGACTTAAGTTCTATCACATTATGATTATTGTTTAGCAAAAACGCGTCGCTTCTCATGGCTCTGATCGCAATTGTGCGCCAAATAAATTATACAGAACACAAAAAAAGTAAAACAAATACGAAAAAACATCATTGAAGTCATTACACAACTGTGCGTTCAGTGAATTTAAAGAGCTATGAATTGCACTTTTTATGGGATTTATTAGATTTTATAGTTTTGTTTAACAATCTTTCAAATTGAAAATCTTTAGCACTCTTTCTGCTGATTGCGAACTGAGAGACAGGATTCACGACTGCGAGAGATAACTACAATACGACTCGCGTTCTCAACACTTAAGGAGTTTTAAGGACTAGAACTAGATTTTCAGTTAACGTTTCGGTGTATTGATGAGTGGGTTTTGCGATCATAAATGCATTAATACCAGTCGAACATCATTTGCGAGTTCGGACTCGAAAAGCAATTGTCGAAAATATCTAATATATTCTTTCAAGTTTATATGTATTTCTTAATATGAAAAAAGTAGTAAAAACTTTTACTGCAGCGAAGAAACTGCAGTAGTTTTCGGGAAAACCTTTTAAAAGAGCTTACGATCAAAAACTATTCTCCTGAGCGCTACTGCAAATCAAAATATGAGATAAAGTATCTGTACATTCCTTAAGAGATGAAAACGTAACGCAATGCTCGCTATGATGAACGGCGACGACAGCACAGGCACAGGGAGAGAGGCGAGAGAGGGAGAGAAAGTGATGGAACAGATGAGGAGTTGGACTTTGAAACAACGACTCGCTGTATGTCTCGCAATGTCTCGCAATGTCTTGCAATGTCTCGCTATGTCTTGCGATGACTTGCTATCAAATCTTGTGCTCAAATGTTTAGCTCAAATAATGAACTCAAATGCCTTTTTCTACAATGACTTTATATTAAAGTGCTTCGTGTGCTTCATCTGCCGGTGCCTGCAATAAGTGATGGTCTTCTTTAGCAAAACAAAATGATAATGGAATTGAAGAATGAGTCGATGACTGCGACAACTATTAAAACGGAGCCATTTGGCGCTGCGTTGCTGCCTGTGCTGTCGCACCAGTACTTCATATTAAAGTTTTGTGTCATTTTCGCCGAACGCCTGATCGCCGGCTCATCCGCTGCCAAGTGTTTCACAAATATTATTGCTTTCCAATCAATTTCACATAAGAGTACACTTTGTTCTTAACATTAATCTGTTTATAAACTGCTCTTTCGTTGTTTTATTTTAAAATTTATCATGCCAGAAATTTTCAATAATTAATTTATTATTTGAGAATTTTCGCTAAATTTTCGAATTAATTAACTTTTTTGACAAAAATTCATTCAGATTAAGCTGACAAATAAATATCTAGCTTTGATCAGCTAGATTAACAATGTTGTTTTCAGAACACAAATGCGCTGTGTCATTTTATTAAATTATGCAAAAATATATTTAATTGATTAAACGCATTTCTGCGCTGCTGTTTGGAAGTTTGAAATTTGTTGAAAACTGTTTGCTTGAAAAGCTAATTACAAAAAAGAGATAAAAATTTTCGACTCAAATCTTTTCTGAAATAGCGGACAAATAAATATTTGTTTTGTTTGCAAATTCTAATTAATAAAAATTGCAGCGAAATATTGATTTGCATTTTTAAAATACAGCATATATTTAAACAAAATGCACAGTACAAAACTGAGAAATTTTTCAAGTTTGAAGAAGAGTATAAATTTCACTAATTGTCGGATTTGTATTGTCATTAAGGGTTGGTTTTAATGTTTGATATAGAGTTGCGATGAGTCTCCGAAAAAATAGACGAGTCGTGTGTGTAATGAAGACAAAACAATAAATAAAAATATTATCTCGAGTTAACATTTGCAACATTTCGCTTAATCTCTACCGTATGTGCTATTGTGCGCCAATTTTTCAGTTTTAATATCTGGAGAAGAACTTTAATTCGAGTGAAAAGCCGTGAAAAGTGATGTTTCGAAACACGCATTAGGCGTTTGAAAGGCTCTGTTTTGCGCTGAAGCCTAAGTGAAAGGATTAGTTTCTCAGAGAGAGAGTAGAGGAGAGAATTTGATAATGTATTGTGCATTAGAGGCCGTGTATTAGAGCAATGGAGTGACTAATCAACCCGAAAATTAATGAATATTTATGTATTTGATAGACGAGTTCGTGTATTACACTATCGCAGAGTAGGGTAGGTCTCGACAATAGGCGCTTTTTTCTAATATTAGGCAAAAACTCGCGCGAGGGGAGAGAGAGAGAGAGAGAGAGAGAGAGAGAGAGAGAGAGAGAGAGAGAGAGAGAGTCTAACTGACTAAACAAACGGGACTGAGAGCCGACACTTTATTAGGGCTGGAGGTGAAGCCGGCGCTCGTCGACTAAGTAAACAAATGTCGTATTTATTATTATTTTGATAAGCATTGCTGATATCGACTACACGATTGCCGTTTATGTGCAGAAACGGGCAATTTTTCACTGCCTTTACGCCTAAATATTCGAGTTATCCGGTTATCAACACATATATGAAACGTCGGATTGATATTTGCATATGAAATGAAATGACGAATAAATATATAATAAATATTTAATCCTTAAAATCGTTCCTCTCGTCAGTTCATAGCAGTCGCCGCACTCGGCCTTAAAGAGCGCATTGATGGGCATCGGCAGCGACTAAATCAAACGACAGATTAGTATTGATTCGAAATCGACCCATGCACATATACAACAAAATAGTGCAATGCTACAATATTTTTTGCCTACATTAAGAGCGCACTTTTTACCAATTCCTAGTTCTTCGCTCGTATTGATTGATTGTCGTGAATATTAATCTTCATATCACGACATCAATCGATGTTCTTCTCAATAAATATAACATTTCGACCGAAAATAACTTTACTCTCGATATCGAGATTCGCATAAATTTCTTTTGTATCTCATAATGAATCCGATATTATATTATTTCCAATAATTCTCCCAAATATACGGTGTATTTTTGAACGTATTTGGAGTGCGAAATACGTTTAAGAATATATTATACATTTGATGAATATTTTATACAATAATAAATAAATTTGAATTTCTTGTAGTCATAAATCTACGCAATATTCGACTGTTTTTTCTCTTCTCTTTCACTGCTATTTCCAATTCTAGTGTCGACTCGAAAAGGCACAACTGTATTAGCAATAGCCAGAGGGAGGACTCGAGCCTTCACTTGCAACTGACTGCCGGAGCCAACTGCCGGCGCTAACCCAACCATATTGTCAGTCAACGCCACATTCATGCAGACGGGCAAGCGTTCAAAATTATCCATAATAACCATATACCGTACACTGTATGCTTGCGCATTTAATCTTCCAATCAAAAACTAATCAAGTATTAAGAAGAATATATTCTCCAATATTGAAGATATATTTTTTCAACAATTTTTTTGCTATATTTCGCTGACGTTTCGGAATGTCTGGCCATCCCATCGACCGAACGCTTTATTTTTTCAGATTTCAAATTAAAGTTTGCATTCAAACGGCAATCACTAATTCGCGTTTGGAATTGACTTTTTAGAACTAACCGAAGAATTCGATGCTTTTTTAAACATTACTTTAATTAAAGTTTTAATTTAGAGCGAAATATTCGCCTTTTAAGTCGAGCAATACAGTGAATAATTTAGTAAATTTACATTTCACTATTTAAATCTAATTCTGTTTAGCATAATATAGTCGAAATATTTTAATAATTTATTTTATTTTTAAAAAGTTATAAAATCTATTTCCAGAATAAATTGAACAGCATTTTCAAAGTCTAAATATATTTCGTAAATAATTTTTGCCATGAAGCAATAGGCTAGCGATAAAATGGCATAAAATTATGTAAAGAGTATATTAAAAATTTCTACGTATAATACCGTAACAATATATAAAACGTTAATTTAATATTTAATAAAATGATTAAGTAAATATTTAACATAAAATAATGTGCGAACTCGTCATTCGTTCAGTGAAATTGTGTTTTCTTTCGAGACATCGCCGAAACAGAGCCTAAACTCAAACACTGAACGCTATCTTTCGATTGCAATAAATTGTAGAAAATATTTTCATAACAAAATTAAAAAATACTGTTAATAAATCTCTTTTTATTTTGAAGTGGCTATTGGTTTAAATTAAAAACTGCGATATATTTTGATTTATTGGAAGTAAATTCCGGAAAAACAGCGAAAATGTTTGGGTAATGAAGAATAACGACTTGTAATAGCAAACAATGGCAACGCTTTTGCTAAGAGTAGTGCAAAAAAAGAGTGAATAAAACTAAAGGTGTAATCGCTTTGGATTAGAAAAAGGCCATCAAAATGATTGTAGAAATTACACCGTTGAATTGTGTTCCGTTACAAACTAGTCACGAGAGTAAACTCAAATACACCTTGCTAGTTCCTAGTTGCTAGTTGTAAGTCTTTCCTATTTGAATAAAATAACAAGAAATGCTTCCTTGCCAGACAGCACATTGATTAACTATATGTTTGTTTATACTTAAAAAAATTTTGAGTATAAAATCTTAATTTATTGCTAGAAATTTGCAAACTTGAATTCACGCACTAATTTTAAATTGCCAAGCAAAAATATGTCTTAATTTATTGTGTAAATCTTATTTTCGAGCTTGGAGTTTATATAAACAATTTGAAGTTTAGTTAGATTTGAACAGTGTATTATATTTAGAGCTTTAGAGCAAAATTCAATCGATAAATTAATTTTGCGTTAAAACAGACTTTTGTACAAAAATGTTGAACTGAAGTGAGTTTTATATACAAGAATTTTTCAATCAATAATTTTGAAGTAATTTTATTAATAAATAAACGCATTAAAAATTTTGTTTTGTGTTAAATTAATCAGTTTTACAGTATATTTAATATATCGTATTATTGCAAAATTTATTAACAATAGCATTTCTTTGGTTTACAATTTTCATTAACTTTTTATCATGTTCATAAATAAAAATATAATAGCGTATTTATACTGCATTAATGTTTAAATAAATTACATAATTATAATAAATTTTTATTAAGTATAAATAAAACAAAATAATAATAATTATTATTATTACATTTTTAAAAATTAATAATGTTTAAAAGATTATTTATAAAAAAAATTTAGTCATGTTTCTTAACTCAATCCAAATTTAAAATTGACTTGGCATTATTGTATTTCAAAAAATTTATAAGCTCACATTTGGTCAAAATGCCTAAAAGATTTACATGCTATTTTAGAATGACAAAGACTAATGAGAATGTATCATTTTTCAGTTTAAAGCGCAGGGGATAGCTAGATAAAATTTTCAACCAATATTTTGAATATTTCTCATCTGAATGGCTCTACTGTTGCTGTTGCAGAAAGCTGCTCGCTAGAAGTGCATTTGATGCAATAAAAAGCACTACATAGCCATGTTCACTTTTATCTACTAGTGCCTTGTAGTGGAAGTTTGGAGATTCAATATAATTAGGAATTCAGTCATCAAATTGTCTCTAAATGTTGAGTTACGACTACTTGAGTGCAGAAATCATAGCTTTGTTTAGTACAGACATGTGTTTCAAATGCATTGGAATAGACTTCCAAACACAAGCTCTTCAATTGGACCGATGGCTACAAATTACTAATGGTGAATGGTGAATTGGTGAGATTCTTTTCTCCATTAAAACCTCTTACCAATAATTGCATGGTTAAAAAAATGAGTTCAGATAAAATACCAGAATATTACAAAAATCTTCATGGCATAATCAAAAGTAGATTAACAATCTTCTTATCAATTTACTTAATTCAATAAAAAATAATTAAATTTATATATGAACAAAATGTAACACACCATAATTTCATAAGTACTAAATCTAAAAATACTATATTTAAACCTAATAACTAAAAATATTTTCAAAATCTAAATTCGCATTCAATAGCACTAAATAATTTTATTCAAATATTTTTTGTGTAAACAAATAAAACAAAACATAAAAACTTTGTCATTTTTCTTAGTAACATACGTGAGCAATTGTTTAATATCCAATAAATAAACTGTTATTTATGGTGATTTAAAATTGCAATGTATTTTTAACAGCCGCTATGTTGCGCTTAAATCAACTGATTTTTTCACAATTACTTCAAATCCTTTTAAATTTTATTTGAATTTTGAATAATAATGACGATAAGTAACAAACTAATAAAAAAAAGTATTTATTTAATTCTATTCTGTTTAAACATAATAATAATGTTTAAATAGCAAATATTAAAGTATTTTGAGATTTAAAATATAAATTTTATATTCATTGTGCTTTAATACTATTATAAAAATTTTTAATTTTCATATTAAATAAACAAGAGCCAAATTAGCAAGTATAGCAAAATTAATTCGTTGCACTGCTTTATCACAGTTTACCTAAAATTGTTTTAAAGTGTCTTTTTTATTGTCAGCTGTAATTTACAACTGACGATACGTATAAAATAAAAAGCAATCTTTTTATCAGTGTAAGCTTAATAATAATTAGATTTTTTATATAATAGATTTATAGTCTCAGCGGAGTCTACACAGTATAAACTTTACAACAAAGCATATTTAAAATAATAACACTTTAAATGAAAATTTAATAACATTTTCCTGAATGGAGTATTTGAGCGCATCTTCGCAATATATTGCGCGCAATGTGTTCGAGTGGACCGACTGATGCAAATTTAATTATGTAAACCGAATATCATATAAGTGCCGATATATCTGGTGCTCACTATTTGGGCACAATTCGCATAAATTATTCTGCGGGGGATTCCTCGGCAGCAGCGGCACAAATGCAGATGTGTTTCCGACGCGCCTCTGCTTCGGCACCGTTAGCCGAATACAATCGATTCGATTGCTCGCAGTTTAAGCCGCAGTACTAACTCCGGATCAAAGGCTCTCTTCACTCAAATGTTTCTCCCATTCATTCAAACGGCTCTATTCGCCGCTATTCCGCGCTATCCAACGCTTGACTCCAAAGTAGGAAATAATTTAATCAAAATTCATTTCATTTCTTGTTTTAAGTTAGGATCTGTGTAAAAAATTTCAGTTCCTTTCCGAAAAAAAAGTTTGAATATTAAAACTGCTTAAGTTTTGTTTTACTCGATTTACATTTCATCTTTTTTGTGTGTGTTTTATGTTTTTGCGCTCAAGTTTTCAATCTGTGCGTCGGTTTAGTTGAGAGCGAAACGAAAAAAACGGAGAAATGGTCTAAATTTTTATTTTTGCAAAAGTTTTTTATCTTGAAGGATCAAAATAAATCCTCGCCTAAAAAATTCCATATGTATTGGTTTTAAAGTAAAATTTTATGTTAAAAATTCAAAATTCTTTTTGGAGAGAAATTTGCATAAATTAATAGCAACCGTATAGTCGTATAGTCCACAACATTTTGCCACTAAAGTAAAGGCACGGAAATACTGATTGAATTTTATCTTTTGTCTGCGTTTTCTAACTATAAGACGTTTAAAAAGGAAAATATTTGTACTTTTTAACCAAAATTTCTTATCTCAGAATATATAATACACTTTTACAAAAAGATTATTTAACATAAGTGATAAACAAATTAAAATGTAGTTTCACATTGAGAAAATATTCTTTTCAATCTTTATTTTATTTGAAAAAATAAATAATAACTTAAACATTGAGACATATGTTTGCGAATTGAGTGAACGTAAAATGGATGAAAAACTGACGTTCAATAATATAAAAAACACCAGTGTAAACGAAATTTTTTTATGCCAAATACAAAGAGCTCTTAGTTTTATAATATTTTATTTTCTTTGAAGTAAAGAATGTCTTTGTTAATACATTAAATATATAAATGTATTTTCGAAACTATTTGTATTTTCTGCTCTCAATTGAATTGAATTCGTAAAATGAAATCAATATTCAAAAGGTATTCAAATCGGGAGTTAAAAAAACTAACGAAAATGTTTGGCGAATACAATGGAATCGTTTGAATCGTGGAATCGATTTGCGAATTCTGTAGTCAAACCCAACCGACCAATGAATTGCTTTCCGAAAACACAGAAATTATTCGAAAAATTTTTCATTTATTTGTAAAACTAATCCATTATCCGAACGAAAGCAACTGTAATATCCGATTAATCGAATAAAAACTTTTCTCCACTCGACTCGACTGCACACACAGAACACAAAACCGAAAAATCAAATCAAACAAATAAATTAAATATAAAAGTTAAATAAATAATAAATTTTTATATATGTTTTCAATTCAATTTTAATATAATTATAAGAGAAATAAAGTTAACAAAAATATTTTAATCAAAACACAGTTTATATGCAAATATGAGCGCAATTGCAGTATTTGTTTAGCAATTTCTCCAAAAGTAGAACTCGATTCGGAAAACGGCGAATGCGGCGCAAAAATTGCTGCGAAAATAATTGCTAAATATTTTTGTTGTTTAATATTCATTACTCGGTTTTCGCAAGAAAAGTGTGGAGAGAGAGAGAGAGAGAGAGAGAGAGAGAGAGAGAGAGAGAGAGAGAGAGAGAGAGAGAGAGAGAGAAGTGGTAGAGAAGCGAATGGTTAGAATAAAAATGATAGCAAAGCTTTCAAAAAGAGGCAAAAATCGTATTCTATTTGAGTAGATGTATGTATAGAGACTTCAATTTAGGCGAAACACACTTTTGCCTCTTCGGAGACGCGAAATAAAATTGTATTCATCTTCGAAAGTGGCGGCGCTTGGGATTCATAAATTCGGTAGAAAACGAATGAAAAATTTTTCTCATTCAAGAAAAGTTTTTTTTTGCAAATACTCTTTTAAATGAGAAATTTTAAAATGTTTCAAAGAAGTAGAGTAAGAAACTGTTTAGCTTCACAATCGCGTAGTTATTTTCGGTAACAGAAATTTTTAAATAGCGTTTGTCGATCAGAGAAAAAAAAAGTGTACAGTACAATATTTTTGTAATATCTGTCAGAAAAGACAAGTTTACTATTTAGAGAAGAAAAATCATTACTCGTTTAGCGAACGCTTTTTATATATAATATATTGGTTTCTATTCGCACAGTATATGCGTTCTCGGCGTAAGTCGACTGCAGTTATGCTTCTCGTCATTCGGTAGTCTTTGGAAAAATTCATTAAATCTTTAGTGCGTTTCACCGTTTATTAGATAATCTCTAGCGAATCGATTGCAGAGTTAAAGTATCCAAATATTCTGTATATTATTTATTAAATAAAATACCTGTATATGTGTCTATGTAGAGTATGCTGCTCATGGCGCGGCTGCCTGTGTGCGCGCATCGAATGTACAAGCTTATATTTATATGTATAAAACTTGTATGATGTTTACGCACCACTTGCTTGTTAGGCCTAATTAACTAAATAGCATTTTCTACCAATTTAATGGAAGTTCTAATTTGTGAGAAAAAATCTAATTTATTACGAGAATAAGATTTAATGTATTATTAATAACGAACGCATTGAACGGCAATACGAGAGTGAAAACAACGAATCAAACGAATCGGACGAACAGAATAGGAATCCACTCTTTTTTCACTAACAAAGTATAATATTGTGTATACACTCTGTGTGAGTGTTTCGCTACCGAGAACTACACAGAAAATATTTATGAATTATTCATTTTTTTCCAAATCAATTATTTATCAAATTTACTTCAAATGCTTATCAAAACAAAACTATTTGCTGAATAGCAACTAACAGGGTAATACGATCAAAATTAATGGATTAATTAATTCATGTCGTTTTTAATTAAAACTAAAGTCAACAATATTTAAATCGAATTAATTCTTTAAATATTTACAATAGAGTAAAGATGTTTTCAAAACTAGAATTTCATAATCAATTGAAATTTATTTTTCTCTTCAGTTGAATGTAAAATGAAATTCAACTCTTTTGGGAAATCTAACAAAAATAGCAAAATAATGATAAAAAGAATATTTCTATCTATACTAAGTTAGGAAATTGTGTATTAAAAAATTAAATGTTTAATCTATTAATCTGTTTATTTATGATAATGTCAAATTTATACATTTATTTTTATATGTAATATTATTGTATATTATATTTCAGACAATAAAATATAAATGTATTTTCGCAATTAATCTTAACATTTATAAATAAAATTAGTAAATGATTTATTTATATATATAGTCTGGGATTGATTTTAACAAATTTAAATAAATAAATATACCGGTAACTCAAATAGATTTTCTAAATTCAGGAACTAATGCAAAATTAAGCAGTTGAATTTTCAAATATTTATAAGTCCTAAGTTTGCGTTTAAATATTAATAATAATAATATAAAATAAATTTGAAATGATTTTATATCAGAATATAGAATATTGTAAAAACGGACTCATATTCGAGAATATTTAATAGAAATTGTATTGAAATGATAGATGTATTTATCAAAAACTGTACAGCCAGATTCTCAAAGTTGTTGTGGCTTTGTCGAGACATAAAGTATATTGTATTATTCATTGAATCACTAATTAATTCAAATATAGCACTAAATTATATGACAACTCAGCGACAAACAAGTAATTTAGCCGTTGGTGTGCGGTAT